>CAUYLG010017095.1:0-14734 GCA_963573385.1 Cacajao melanocephalus
CTGTAGGACTGCTGGTGGTCCACTCCAGACCCTGCTTGCTTGGGGATCACTTGAAGTGGCTGCAGAACAGTAAGGGATGCTACCAGTTTCTTCTTCTGTTATCTTTGTCCCAAAAGGATACCCACCAGATGTTGGCCTGAGCTCTCCTTTATGAGATGTCTCTTTGGTTATACAAGGGTAGGGGAGCTGCTTGAGGAGACAACGTGTCCCTTATAGGAGCTCAAGTGCTGAGCTGTGAGCACTATTGTTCTGTTCAGAGATGCTGGGCAGATACATTTAAGTCTGCTGCAGCAGAACTCATAACCGCCTTTTTTTCCCAGGTGCTCTGTCCCTGGAAGATGGGGCTTTATTTATGAGTTCCTGTCATTCTGCTGCCTTTTTTCAGAGATTCCCTGCCCAGTGAGGAGGTAGCCTAGTCACAGTCTGCCAGCAGAGGTGTTGCTGAGCTGCCATGGGCTCTGCCCAGCTACTGTGTGAACTTCCTTGCAGTTTTGTTTATAGGGGTATAGTTAGAACTGCCTCAGTAATGGCAGTCTGTCTCAGTAATGGCAGACTGTCTCTGTAATGGTGGACTGCCTCAGCAATGGTGGATTGCCTCAGTAATGGCGGACTGCCTCAGTAATGGCAGACTGCCTCAGCAATGGCAGACTGCCTCGGCAATGGCTGACTGCCTTGGTAATGGTGGACTGCCTTGGTAGTGGTGGACTGCCTTGGTAATGGCAGATGCCTTTCCCCCCACAGAGCTGGACCGTCCTGGGTCCAGCTGTGCTTGTTGTGAAACTCTCGATCCAGA
Organism: Cacajao melanocephalus; assembly: GCA_963573385.1. NCBI lineage: Eukaryota > Metazoa > Chordata > Mammalia > Primates > Pitheciidae > Cacajao > Cacajao melanocephalus. The sequence continues at coordinate 794 of CAUYLG010017095.1, forward strand.
GTGTTTCAGATTGCTGGTCTTTGTTGGGGAGGAACCAGCCAAGCCAGATCACCTGGCTCCCTGTTTCAGCCCTCTATTTTTCAGTTGAATGGGTGACTCTGTCTCTCAGGTGTTCCAGTTGCCAGTTGAAACGGCACCCAGATTTGTGTGAGTTTTTGTGTGGAGACCCACTGCACCAGCTGAAATAGCCATGCTGGAGACTTGTGGTGCTTTTCTGCCTGGGAATCTCCTGGTCTGTGGGCAGTAAAAATTCATTTAGAAATGCAGTAATCACTCACTCTCTGCATTTTTTCTGGGAACTGCAATCCAGAGCTGTTCCTATTCAGCCATCTTCATAACACACTGTTTTAATGAGCACCTGGGTGCAGGCAGGCTGAGGCTTAAAATGGCTTCAGCACCAAGTGAGAATGGGGCAGGGGTTTTATAGTCTCCTGTAAAGAGGAAATGTCCCAGTCTGATGTAACTGCTATGTGGTACCTGGATAGCCTCTCTCTTGATCTTCAGGGGATATGTGTCTTCCAGCCGGCTCTCTTCCAGCTTCTGCTATCTTGCTGACACATGCCACTGGCGCAAGTGGCCTTGTGCCTTGGGGTGGGGTGATTTTAGGCCCAAGCTTTCAGGCCCCAGGGGGAATCTTTCAGTGCCCAAGGTAGTCAGGGCACAGCTTAGTTTTATACATTTTAGGAAGACATGAGACATGAATGAATTGTTATATGTAAGAAATACATTGGTTTGGTCTGGAAAGGTGGGACAACTTGAAGCTAAGGGTGGAAGACCTGAAGCAGGTAGGAGGCTTCCAGGTCACAGATAAGTGAGAGACAAAAAATTACATTCTTTCAAGTTTCTGATTAGCCTTTCCAAAGGAGGAAATCAGATATGCATCTATCTCAGTGAGCAAAGGGATGACTTTGAATAGAATGGGAAGCAGATTTGCCGTGCACAGTTCCCAGCTTGAAGGGGTCCAAGATATTTTCTTTTCACCTTTCCCCCCTTTTCTTTATTAAAATGTTTTGGAGAAGGCATTTTAGAAGAAAATGAGTCTCTGATCTCAAGATTCGTCTGATGTCTCATGGTTAGGAAGGTTTATTCCTAGATGGGTAGGTCCTGAAAGCTCATTTTTAGCAGATTGTGAAATCTCATATCTTATTAAGATAAAATGGTTGGAAAAGGGATAAAAACAACAACACACAGAGGAACAATCCTGGAAAATCAATATAGGCCACATTACTCTGAAGTCTATACATCAGTAGGCAGTTATAAAAGTGGTTTATGTGTGTAAATAGGTTGCTGTTATTTTCCTCTGAAGTTGTCTAGTTTCAGTTCACAAGGCTTTAAGAAAGCACAGCTTAGTTTTCAGTGACTCCCAATTAGGAAAAATGGAAAAAAAGAAAAAAATTGAAAACATATTTTGAAGGCTTTGAGCCAAGAAAATATTAGAATTCAGCCCAAACTGTAGAAAATAATAAAAATCAAAAAACATAAGGCAAGACTAGAATCTAAAAATAGGTATACTACGATTTTTGAAACATAATTTTTCTTGCTCCCGTTTCCCATTTTTGCTAAAGACAAATCATGGTAGAACTGTTTTGCCTTATTGCACTAGGCCTAATTATTTGTATACAGTGTAGCACAAATAATTATTTTTTACATAGGCTTTTATATTGGCTTTGATGCATCTTTGTTTCATAGAAGGAATCTCAGATAAGACTTTTTTAAAGCTGAACCAAGCCATGGATTTATGTCATCAAATATCTGTGAGTTGGGTGATCCTCTTGAGGTTCCAAGATAAACTCAGGGATCCTAGACCTGTCAGAAAGTGACATTTTTTACTTACCACAGGTCAGGAACCCTGTACAGGAGGTGTGTGGACAAAGATATAAGGCCAGTTTTCCCAAGGGGCTTTATTAGTCCATAAGCCAAGTTTGATTCCCTAAAGGAAACCACACCATTCTAGTCAAAGCCTTGGTAAAATAACCATTTCCTCCAATTCCATCCTGTTACAAACGAAAACAGATTTTTATTGTACTTATGCAAATAATTGTATTGCCATAAGTTAAGAATACTCACAAATAGTTTCCAAATTGTGGAGAAATCAGAGAGAAACAATAGTATACTTACCTATTAAAAGATGTCAATAGCTCAAAAGAAAGGTTTTAAGACTCTTGAAAAGGCTAGGCATGGTGGCTCATACCTGTAATCCTAGCACTTTGGGAGGCCAAGGTAGGCAGGTCACCTGAGTTCAAGGGTTTGAGACCAGCCTGGCCAACATGGCAAAACCCCTTCTCTACTAAAAACACAAAAATTAGCTGGGCGTGATGGCATGTACCTGTAATCCCAGCTACCCAGGAGGCTGAGGCAAGAGAATCACTTTAACTAAGGAGGTGGAGGTTGCAGTAAGCCAAGATTGTGCCACTGCACTCCAGCCTGGGTTGACAGAGTAAGACTCCATCTCAAAAAAATAAAAGACGCTCAAAAATAAAACGAAAGGATCAGCAAACATTTTAAGCAAAAAGTCAAAAAGATTAGTTCATTCCATGCAGTTAATTCCTGTTCTGCTTGACATTAATGAACATTTTAGCTCTCCATGAGTCCTGAAAGTTTTTCTTCTGTTATTATGTCACAGAATATCTACAATTTATCTACATATACACATGAGAATATTTCTAGACATGTTATAAAAAGGGTTTTTTTTAAATGTATTTGGTCTTTTTATAAAATTGATGGAAATATTATTTATAGAATTGTAATTATTAAGCCTTGCACTCCAGAAAGTGAGATTTCAGGGACAACCTGCATGAATGCTAAAACCTGATGCTAAACTAAATATTTTAATTTAATTCGTTAAGTTTCTACTAAAAACATACTGCAAGAGGCCTTGTGCTTGCCAAGTGAGAAAAAAATCTTGTATGTCAAGAGTTCAAGCCTGTCAGAGGCTTAAGTATTTGAAAATTTTCTGATGTTCATTTTCCAAAGAAGCGTAGACCATGAAATAAATATTTGCCATGTAAAATAGAAGATAAAGTTAATAATCTAAAAATAATTCTGGTTGAATTAGACACAATTCATGCAAATTTGGCTTACTCAACATGGATGAGTTTAAGTGGGAGAGTTAAATTATTGACTCCACTCATACAATTTCTGTTAACTTATGGAACAAAATCACTGCCTAGAATAGAACTACCAAATATTGTTATAAACTGCTGACCTCATGCATCTAGATGATGACAGTTATTCTGCTAAAGTCTTTTGAAGCAATTGGTTGTGACCTTCTTAAGCTCTATTTGAAAAGATTTCTGTTGTGAAACAGATGGATTTGCATGAAATATTACTCCTATGCTTTCTGATCATTTGTTTTTTCTCATAAAAGTGAAATTTGTTATCTGTATCCTCTCTGATTGCTAGGATAAAATGTCTCCTTAAAGTTGCCAAGACTAGCAGCAACAACAGCTGGCAAATCCAATTTGCATTTAAATGGAAAATTGACAACAATGTCCTTCAAGTCCCAGGATGCTCTGAATGTATTCTCTATTTACATACACAGTAGTACCTGCAAGATGGATATACAGGCAACAATAGAATCTAAAAGCTGCATATTAAGGATCAGTCACACTATGAAGGGCTGCTGATGCACTCACTCATCACCCTCTTGAAAAAATATCCCAAATCCATGTCTGATCCTCATGTCGGGCCATCTCCTTCTAATATTTCAAGCTGCTCAAGGATTAATTTTAGCGAGCCTAGAATTGGCCTGTGTTATATTACTGTATAAAAGATCTACCAAAAATCTGTGATCTCTGGTCAAGTCATGAAATAATTATTATGATTGATAAATTGCTTTGTAACCAAGAGTCCAAGGAGTTTCAGGAAAGTTTGTACCAGGTTGTTAGCATTGTTTATTGATAACAGTGAGACTGATGATTTGTATCCAATTGTTGTAAGATCCCAGAAGATCTCTGCTATTGGTGCTGGTTTCATACCAAGAATATTGCTTTGGGCTATGATGCATATTCTTACTTTAATGCTTTTGCTATATTGTATCTTTTTCTTGTAAAACTAGATTTGAAAATACTTCCACTTTGGGTCTTGAGAATTCTTTAGCAATTAAATTTTGTTTCATTGCCACTGTTCATGTGAAAGCTACACGAACGCTCCTCTTAATAATCACCATTAAAAATAATCACTTTTATGATTATAAATTATTATGTCCTTATCAAAAAGCTTGGAGACTATAAAAAATTTCTAAGGAACAAATAAACTAAAGTTACTCATAATCTTAGAATCAAGAAATAATCATTCTTAATTTTTCCCATATACTTTCTGTTTTCCTGAGATCATGTGTCATAATTGTTTTGTAATTTGCTTTTCTTCAGGTGACCTTAATAACATTAGCATTACTCTTAGTAAATATTTTCCTGACTATATACGGTTTCACCAATGGATATTCCATTGTTACAAAAAAGATTTGTATTGGTGAAAATTCCATTTATTTTGTTTTTCTTCTTTAAAAATAAGAAGTTATGGGCCAGGCATGGTGGCTCACACCTTGTAATCCCAGCACTTTCAGAGGCCAAGCTGGGCAGGTCATGAGGTCAGGAGTTTGAGACCAGCTTGACCAATGTGGTGAAACCCCATCTCTACTAAAAATACAAAAATTAGCTGGGTGGTGGTGCACACCTGTAATCCCAGCTACTCAGGAGGCTGAGGTAGGAGAATCACTTGAATCTGGGACGTGGTGGTTGCAGTGAGCCTAGATCATGACACTGCACTCCAGCCTGAGTGACAGAGTGAGACTCTGTCCAAAAAAAAAAAAAAAAAAAACCGTTATGAAACTGTATTGGACATAAGGCTCTTTATCATATTTCATCCATATCTTTCAGATAGATTCCTAAAATGAGATTGACTATGCCATAGAATATGAACATTTTTAAGGCTAAAGACATAACTATACTGATTAATTTCCAAAAAGGTAATATCTACTTTTATACTCACAAAAATTGTAGAAATAATTTACTAAAGCAGTCATATCTTTTAGAAATATTTAAAATATATGACAGACCCTTTGTCTTAGTTATTGGAATAATTTTTGTTTCACTTTAAATTTATGTATTTGTTTGACTTTTAATTTTTTATTTGACTATGCCATAGAATACAAACATTTTTAAGGCTAGAGATATAACTGTACTGATTAAGTTCCAAAAAGGTAATATCTACTTTTATACTCACAAAAACTATAGAAATAATTTACTAAAGCAGTCATATCATTTAGAAATATTTAAAAGACTATGACAGACCCTTGGTCTGTCATAGTTATTGGAATAATTTTTGTTTCACTTTTAATTTATGTATTTGGCTTATAGACATTTTATGTCTTAATACAATTAAATCTATTATCTTTTCCCTTCTGATCTCTTATATTAAAGTCTGGAAATCTTTCCTCAGGCAAACATTTGATAGTATATTCATTTTTATTTTCTTCTAGACTTTTTACAGACTGATTTTTTTTACCTTTAACTCTTTAAGCACTTTAGATGAAGTTTCCCAAATTATAACTTCATTTATTCTAGTACTATTTATTGAAAACCTTTACTATATGTTAATATATGGTTCATATATATCATGGAAAAATAAATCATCCCTGATTTTTAGGTTTCCCTGCAAAGTGTTGGACTCCTGAGCCATGGTATGTTGTAAATTAGAAGATATTTGGCTTTATTTTTTCCAGAAAAAAATTCCTTTTCATGTGCCTGAGTAGTACATCTTCATCCATTTGCCTTTTTAATGGTGGAACTAATTGCTCACATTCAAAATATAATAAACCTCTTATCCCCTAGGATCCAAATGGTTGCATTTCAGAATGGGAACCTGAGTTAAAGGAAAGGGTCACTGAATAATGCTTAGACTACTGGAAGAATTTAGAGTGTTATGTTTCCTTGTATTTACATTTCCAAAGAGACAATTCTGGGTTGCAAACTTGGAGAACTAGTCTTATCTTGCCCCTGAAGATATTCATTTGCACTACAAACTTAAGAACCCAGAATCCTTCCTCTTCCAGCAGAATGAGGAACAGATCTTCTTCCCTTCTAGATAAAAGGAGAAATGTAAAGTTCTGGGTCCCTAGCCTACAGTGCAATCCCACAGCATATTTTAGGATTTATCCATATACTTCTCATCATCTCTAAGGGCCGTTTTAGCTTTGAGTACAATAAAGCTCGATCTCTGACTGTCTGCAGGTGTTTCTGCTAAGTTTTCAACTGTATACCTATCTAAACATATAATTGTGCAAATAGGGAAACAGACCCATCACAGTTTCTATCTTAACACACATTAAAGTTTTATTCTCCTGGAGTTCCTTCTGGACTTATTTTCTTTGTCACTGTCACTTTAATGATTATGTAAGCTTTATATTTATTTTAGATATTTAATAAATTTTATATAACTTGTATTTTTTCTAATTTTTAAAGCAATTCTTGTCCATTTACTTTTTTATGTGACTTACGGAATCCTTTCATCAAAATCTAAAAATAAGTTGATATTTTTATTAAGCCTATCAACAAATTGGTAAATAATTCACATCTCTAATTGGTTTTCCCATGAAGAAGCATTTCTTCATTTATTTAAATATTTTTATTTCTCACCTTTGCAATTTTCTGTATAAAATGCAATTTCTATTTGACAATATTATTAAGAATTTACAAGCAATCCTCCTACCTTAGCCTCCCAGAGTAGCTGGAACTATACGTGTGCACTGCCATGCCTGGCCAATTTTTGTAATTTTTTTTTTTTTTTTTGTAGAGACAGGTTTTGCTGTGTTGCCGAGGCTGGTCTTGAACTTCTGGGCTCAAGTGATCCTCCTTCCTCAGCCTCTCAAAATGCTGGAATCACATCCACAGTGCCTGCCTGAGAATGTATAAAATAATTTTAATGGTACAACATATTTGTTGAGCCCTGAAAAAAAAGATTTTCATGCTGACTTATCCAGCATATTCATCATGAGTACTTGCCATTCTTAGGCACTGGAAACACCAAGTTTTGTAAGATAATATAATGATGGCTTTTAAGAAAAACTCTGAAATTCATTCTATATCCTTCCATGAAAAACTAAAACTGACTTTGCAAATTATGACGATAGGAAGAAACTGCTATAGTTGACTCCACCTTGCTTCTAATCTCCAAGCTGTATTTGGTCACTCCTGGGCAGGCATACGCCAAGCTCTCTTTGGGAGGAATTTAGTTTATAGTTTAAAGTAAGGATGATAACAGATTTTCTTTATCCACGTATTGGTTGTTGGGCATTTGAGCTGGTTCCATATTTTAGCAATTGCAAATTGTGCAGCTCCAAAGATACATATGCAAGTGCATTTTTCATATAATGACTTCTTTTCCTCTGGGTAGATACCTGTTAGTGGGATTGTTGGATCAAATGGTAAATTGATTTTTAGTTCTTTAAGGAAATTCCACACTGTTTTCTGTAGTGGTTGTACTGGTTTACATTCCCATCAACAGTTTAAATGTTCCCTTTTCACTGCATCAACACCAACATATATGTTTGTTTTTTTTTAATCTTTTATTATGGCTATTCTTGCAAGGAGTGAGGTGATATCAAACTGTTGTTTTGAATTGCAGTTCCCTGATCATTAGTGATGTTGATTATTTTTACATATGCTTTTTGGCCATTTATATATCTTCTTTAATTGTCCATTCTTGTCCTTAGCCCACTTTTTAATGACATTATTTTTTCTTGTGGATTTGTTTGTGTTCTTTGTAGATTCTGGATACTAGTCCTTCAGTGGATTGATTGTGCAGATCTCCCATTCTGTGGCTTCTTTGCTAACTCTATTGATTATTCCTTTTGCTGTGCAAAAGCTTTTCAGATTAATTGAGTCACATCTATTTACCTTTGTTTCAGTTGCATTTGTTTTTCGGTTCTTGGTCATGAATGCTTTGTCTAAGCCAACATCTAGCAGGGTTTTTTCCAGTATTATATTCTAGAATCTTCATGGTTTCAGTCTTAAAGTCTTTGTTCCATCTTGAGTTGATTTTTGTATGAAGTGAGAGATGAGGATCCAGTTTCATTCTTCTACATGTAGCTTGCCAAATATTTTAGCACCATTTGCTGACTAGGGTGTCCTTTCCCCACTTTGTTTTTCTTAGCTTTGTCAAAGATCAGTTGGCTGTAAATATTTGGCTTCATTTCTGGGTTCTCTATTCTGTTCCATTGGTCCACGTCTCTATTTTCATACTAGTATCATCTGTTTTAGTTACTGTGACCTTATATAAGTTTGAAGTTAGATAATGTGATGTTTCAGATTTGTTCTTTTTGCTTAGTGTTGCTTTGGCTATGCAGGCTCTTTTTTGGTTCCATATGAATTTTGGGATTGTTTTTCCTAGTTTTGTGAAGAATGTTAGTGGTATTTTGATGGGAATTGCATTGAATTTGTCTATTGTTTTTGGTATTATGGTCATTTTCACAATATTGATTCTACCCATCCATGAATATGGGATGTGTTTCTATTTATTTGTGTCATTTATGATTTCTTTCAGCAGTGTTTTGTAGTTTTCCTTGTAGAGGTCTTTCACATCCTTTGTTAGGTATGTTCCTAAGTATTTTTTTTTCAGCTATTGTGAAAAAGGTTGAGTTTTTGACTTGATTCTCAGCTTGGTCACCGTTGGTGTTTAGCAGTGCTACTGATTTGTGTACACTAACTTTGTATCCTAAAACATTTCTGAATTTATTTACCAGTTCTACAAGATTTTTGAACGAGTTTTTAGGGTGTTCTAGGTAAATGATCATGTCATTAACAAACAGTGACAGTTTGACTTCCGCTTTACTGACTTGGCTGCCCTTTATTTCTTTCTCTTCACTGGTTGGTCTGGCTAGCACTTCCAGTAGCATGTTGAATAGAAGTGGTGAAAGTGGGCATCCTTTTCTTGTTCTAGTTTTTAGGGGCAATGCATTCAACTTTTCCCCATTCAATATAATGTTGTCATAGATGGCTTTTATTACCTTAAGGTGTGTCCCTTCTATGCCTATTTTGCTGAGGGTTTTAATCATAAAGGGATGTTGGATTTTGTCTAATGCTTTTTCTGTGTCTATTGAGATAAACACGTAATTATTGTTTTTAATTCTGTTTATGTGGTGTTTCACATTTATTGACTTGTATATGTTAAACCATCCCTGAATTTCTGGTATAAAATCTACTCTATCATGGTGGATTATCTTTTGAATATGTAGTTGAATTCAGTTTGCTCGTATTTTGTTAAGGATTTTGGCATCTATGTTCATCAGGGATATTGGTCTGTAGCTTTTTTTTTTTTTTTTTCCTGAGATGGAGTCTAGCTCTGTCGCCAGGCTGGAATCCAGTGGTGCAATCTCAGCTCACTGCAACCTCTGCCTCCTGGGTTCAAGCAATTCTCCTGCCTCAGCCTCCTGAGTAGCTGTGATTACAAGCACATGCCACCACGGCCAACTAATTTTTGTATTTTTAGTAGAGATGAGGTTTCACCATGTTGATGAGGATGGTCTCAATCTCCTGACCTCATGATCTGCCCACCTCAGCCTCCCAAAGTGCTGGAATTACAGGTGTGAGCCACTGTGCCTGGTCTGTAGTGCAGAAGTTATAGCTTGCAGTGAACGCCAAGAATGAAGTACGCAGACACTTCCAGCTGAGCGGGGATTGGAGGAAGCTCTTCCAAGAGAGTCTGCCCCAGCATCCATCCACCAAGTATTTATTGAAAGGGCTTGTATTAACTACAAACATCCACTAGATAGTCATTTGAGGTGGGTTACTGAGGCACCCGTGACCTTGCACAACATTCAAGCTGCATTCCCAGGAGGCTGTTTACAGCATTCCTTGTCACACCACACACTCCACTCCCTGTCCTGTTTTCAGGGACAGGAGTCTCATTCCCATGCAGAAATAGCATATACAGAGTGCTTCAGTATTTTTCCATGCCCAACCTCAAACGCCATGTACATAAGCTTTAATATGTTGCCATGCACCCCCTACATCTCCCCCTTCTTTAATTCTTACAGCATGTTGGTCATCCAATACAAGGTAAGCTCTTCCCTGGTTATAAATGCATTGGGTGGCAGCACAGAGCCATCTGCAAATGCCTAGCAAACAGATATAAAAAAGAGTAAGTATAGCAGCCATCGCCCAAATATGTATTTTTAGCCACACAACTAAGTGTTCAGGTTTAACCATTGGAAGCCTTTTTGCAATTGCTGAAGAGTACTTATTTGTAATTGCTGTGACCATTCCTCCAAGTTATTTCTTTAATTCACACTCAAAAGTGGAAATTTGAGAAGACAAATAGTCATGATAAGCCCTTTGCAGATGTGCTTTTCTAAATTACTGCAAGGTGGAATCTCCTTCTCAGTTCCAGGTTAAACTTACAGGCAGCCATAATTCTTCATGCCATTTTAAAATCATGACTTAGGTTATATTTAACTGTACATCATTTTGTTGAGACAAGGATGTAGCATACCAACTACTAGAAGAGACTTTAATATTATAAAGGATTGATTCTGCTTTATGTTAGGAACACCTTGCCCAAACAGAAGTATAATGATGCATAGTACAAATCAGGATTGTGTCAGTGACATTATTCTGCAAAGAAAGGGTATAGTTGCCACTCCTAGTAATATATTCACCATGTGAAAGAACTGTTTTAAGAAAGGAAGACCTAGTCTCCAAATTTGAGTATGAGCAGCCCTTAAAGCTTGTTTCTGTTTTAGTTGTAATATTGGTCCTGAAAAGCTCATACTCTGACCAGGTGATAGAACTATTGGAGGGACTCCCAAATCTGATAGTTTGATTTGCAGACATAACATAACTGTGGAAACCCCAATCAAGTGAGCTGCCATTAACAAACAGAGGCCCTTCACGTGGTGCAGGCTGTCTGCAGGGAGACCACTGGATGGCCTCAAACTTACATCACCAGTCCCTACTTGGATGGCATATAGTAAGATCTGAAAGTAAAGACTCCTGAGGAATGAGAGTTACACACTTGCCATGTGCTATTGTGGAAAAACAAAGAGGGGGATGACTAAACAATAAAGTCAAGGCATAATTAAGTTTAATCCATCTCAAATTTTCAATTAAGGGGTAAGACAGGAGCATCTATTGACCTCCTGTCCAAGAAATATCATTAGATGACAAAGATAGTTCAGCATTCCACCATGCAATAACATTAAAAACAGAGGGATTTAGAACATGACTCCAATAAGCATGTTCTTAAGCTGATCCCACTTGGCAAAGGACAAGAATCACCAGCCACCCTAACATCCATGTCTGTCTTACTTTCTCAGAAGTTTCCCCAGTTACCACCAGATACATGACAAACTGATTCTCTGGACTTGCAGGGGCTTCCATGGTGGCTAGCCAGATAGTTTGTTGTTTATCCAATTTCTTTAGCTGTCCTCACATAATGTCAGATGCCTTCCAAGTCATCACTGTCATTGCTGGTCGATTCTCCAATGACAGGTCCTTTCTTCAATGAAAGAGCCCCATATTCCCCCTTTTTTGTTTATTAAGATATACTTTAAGAGTTAGAGTTTATTCAATAATGGCCTAACCGGTTGAGTAATAGGGGATGCCAGTTTTGTGTTGTATGTGTTAAAATTGAATACATATGTAAATTGAGCACTAAGATAGTAAAGGCCATTTTTAGTTTTTATAGTTTGTGAAAGGCCTAAAGTTATTAAAGATTTAAACAAATGAGTAACTGCATCTTAATTTTTTTCTTCTTCCAGAGGGTAGCCTGTATACATGTCCATGGTAACGTGGAGAAATTTAAAACTTCTAAAGGGTGGATACCGAGTAAAGTCAGTTTGCAAGATAGCACTAGGCACCAGACCTTGTGGGTTGGCACCAAGCCAAGGAAAAAAGGGCAAGAGAATGCTGTTGTCAATTTTTAATAATTATGCGAGCTTGAGCAAGTGTTACATGAAACTGTTGTTTAAGAGTGCTGGCATTTTGATGGAAAAAAAAAACCCAGCATGATTAGCTTTAGCTTGTAATAAAGCAGGAAAGTTAGCTCAAGCATTCCCTTCTGATAAGGGACCAGGTAACCTAGAATAAGAGTGAATATGTGTTATGTAAAAGTGGTGACGATGGGCATAGAGGAGGCTTTGCACTGTAAGAAACAAAGCTAGTAGAGATTCATTAGTAATGCCCTTCACATGTGCAAGATCTAAATGAGTAATACTATACACTGCATAAGCTGAATCACTATATTTATATTTTGATGAGGAAAGGTTTGTAAGGTCAATATTAGGGCACCTAACTCTGCCTGTGGCATAGTTTTAAAATGTTTCTGGATTTTGCATGGATCTTGCCACACTATAGCTGTCTTTTCATTTTTTTCTTGAGCCATCTGTAAAGACAGTAGTGGTGTGAAACAAAGGCTTAGAAACAACAATAGACATAAATTTAACAGGCACAGTTTGTAAAAAGTTTAGGAGCTTAGAGGCTGGTAAATGGAAGCTGACATTACCAATAAAGTCAGCCATAGCTACTTGCCAATTAAGATCACAAACTAAGAGAGCATGACATTGTTCCTTGCTTAATGGTAGGAAAAGAGTAACAGGGTCATATCCTGACAACTGGACACAATGCTGGTGTTCCTTTATGATAAGAGAAGCTAGTAAATCTGTGGTCTTTTGTATATATTTAGAGGGGTTATGAGACAGGTACACAGCACATAAAATATGGAAACGGCAAAAGATAAAGCCTACCTGTTAAACTAAGGCATGGAAAGGATAGATATTTTAAGTGATTTTTACCATATGTTGGCCTTTGAAAGTCATTAAAATGTGACTGCAAGTTGCCAGGATAATAAAATTGCATTGAGTCAGCTTAAGTGTATTTTAAAAAAAAAACTTTAAAAAAAGTCTTTAGGTGCTGGCCATTCTCCTGCATTAGCCTTTAGCTGGAATGTCTTGGAAGTGAGCTTGGGAAAGCAAGGCCGTGGCTGGTTTCTTCCCACCTGCTCTGGGCTCCTTAGGCAGCTGCCTCTCTTTCTAACAGCCTGCCACCTGTTGCTACTCTTGCCCTGAGAGGAAGGAAGGAAGACTACAAGAGGCAGTAAGGGGCTAGAGAAAGACCAGGTGGTAAAGTGTGCGTGTGAAGCGTGGAGGCAGGAGGCAAGAGGGTAACAGGCTGGGAGAAGACCGCTCCCCTCATCCTCTAGACCGCCTACGCTTGGAGCCAACCCTGTTAAGTAAGGTACCGAAAATATACCTGGCTTTTTATTATTTTTACCAGTCCCAAGCAGAGAGGCTCAGGGAAGGAGCAGACATGCAGCACAGTGTTTTTTAAACATTTTATAAAAAAGTGAAACAAACATTTCTTACTGCTGCATCTATCTTCCGAAGTTGACAGCAGCTGGCAGAGCTCATCCACCTCAGCCTATTATTTAACATATGGCTACAGGAGAGCACCCCTTATTAGCAGGCTTCTCCCCCAGAGCTCTGCACTCTAGGCTGCTCTACACTCCTCTGCCCACCTTAGTCTAGTAAGGCCGGGGTGCACATGGACTGTTTCTTAGCCCTTTCCCCAGGGGGCCAGGGAAGATGAGGAATTGTTTGTCAGCTGAGACCTGTGAGGGGTGGCAGGAGTAGGAAAAGCAGCAGCACAGCAAGCAGCAGGCCACTTTCTGGGCACAGTTACTAAGGCAGGTGACCATGGTGAGGAGGATTCTCAGGACCGGCCTGGAGCTGCCTGCAGCCACCTGGGGACTCGGTCTGTGCCTCTTGGCCTCTCTTTCATCACCACAAACCCAGAAAGGGGCAACTTGCCTAGACTGCCAGTGACTAAGTGGGCCCTCCATGGCATCTTAGCACCTCTCCTGCCCCAGGCCTCCATGGGCAGCAAGAAAGCCAGTGCTATCTGGGATCAAATTCAGGAGGCAGCCTGCAACTTTCCCTTATACTCCAGG
>CAUYLG010017096.1:0-118396 GCA_963573385.1 Cacajao melanocephalus
CTAAAATTAACTCCAGATGGATTAAAGACTTAAACATAAGACCTAACACCATAAAAACCCTAGAAGAAAACCTAGGCAAAACCATCCAGGACATAGGCATAGGCAAGGACTTCATGACTAAAACACCAAAAGCAATGGCAATAAAAGCCAAGATGGACAAATGGGATCTAATTAAAATTCAGAGCATCTGTACAGCAAAAGAAACCATCATTAGAGTGAGCTGGCAACCAACAGAATGGGAAAAATTTTTTGCAATCTACCCATCTGACAAAGGGCTAATATCCAGAATCCACAAAGAACTAAAACAGATATACAAGAAAAAAACAAATAACCCCATTCAAAAGTGGTCGAAGGATATGAACAGACACTTTTCAAGAGAAGACATATATGAGGCCAACAAACATGAAAAAATGCTTATCATCACTGGTCATTAGAGAAATGCAAATCAAAACCACATTGCGATACCATCTCACGCCAATTAGAATGGAGATCATTAAAAAATCTGGAGACAACAGATGCTGGAGAGGATGTGGAGAAATAGGAACACTCTTACACAGTTGGTGGGAGTGTAAATTAGTTCAGCCATTGTGGAAGACAGTGTAATGATTTCTCAAGGATCTAGAAATAGAAATTCCATTTGACCCAGCAATCCCATTATTGGGTATATACCCAAAGAACTATAAATCGTTCTGCTATAAAGACTCATGCACACTTATGTTCATTGCAGCCCTGTGTACAATAGCAAAGACCTGGAACCAACCCAAACGCCCATCAATGATAGACTGGACAAAGAAAATGTGGTACATATACACCACAGAATACTACACAGCCATAAAAAAAGATGAGTTTGTGTCCTTTGTAGGGACTTGGATGAATCTGGAAACCATCATTCTCAGCAAACTGACACAAGAACAGAAAGCCAAACACTACATGTTCTCACTCATAGGAGCATCATGAGAGTATCAGGGACCCATCAACAGGCTTTACTCTGACATTCAAGCAAGATCACAGTCTGGAGACCAGACATATTCACACACTTCTTTGGGACCTGGCTTATAATCAGCTGAAGGCTAATGTGTGGCAGAGGGTGGCCCGTTTGTGGAACTTTACAGATGACCAGATTAGAGACATAGAGGAGCAATGGTTGGGAAATGAAAGCTTCCGTGAACATGGCCACAGGGCTCTACTTATCTAGCTACATGGGACCCTCATGACTCAGGCTGATCTGGCCAAGCACCTGTATGAAGAGCTGGTACATGCAGGTTTCCCCAAACTAGCTGAAAAGACTCGTCATTTCAAAAGCAAAACTGACTCAAACTTCAAGAAATGTGTAGTTTCATAAATGACTAAAGAAATTGTATTTACATGATTTTCTACTCAGCATTCAGTTCTTTTAATGCCATAAATTTCTTCCAGCAGTAGGCAGTAGCACTGATTTTCAATGCTGATGATGGTGGTGATGGAATACTCTAACAGATGAAAGAAGAGTAATACCATGATACTTTTCAATCACTGAAAAGTCAAATAGTTTTTTTGCTGAAGGCAAGTTGTATATGATTTTCCCATTTCTGTCATTTGATGGAACACATGTAATAAGATAATCTAGGAGGGTTTTGGGTGTCATATTTTATTTTAAACTCATGGGAGCAGCATCATGGTACAGCAAAAAACCAACAGTTTTTACAATAGACAGATATGGCTTTGAACTTGGTTTTGCTACTTACGAGATGTGAACTTTTGGGCACGTTAATGTTATTTAAGTTCTTAGATCTTCAGTTTCCTTTTACTTTACTTCTATAAAGTGGGACAAATGTCTATTTAATCCATAGGGTTGGAGTGAAGATGAAGGCAAAATGCCTATGAAATGCCTAGCTAGCCTCATGCCCACAGTATAGAGATCAACTGTTTCAGTAAGAGAAACTGGGTTTGGAAATTTATAGTCATTGTTGACTTTAAATCATACATAATGTGTAATATATTACTTAGAAAAGACCAAAAGTATGTACACCAATTTTTTTAAAAAAAAATCTCTGTGTAGTAATTACAGATTATTATTTTCCTTGTACTTTTGGGCACATTCCAATTTTTTCACAATAAACATGCATTATTTTTGAAACCTGAGAGTTAAAAAATAAATGTAAAATCAAGTATGAATTTGTGTCAGTTTATGTGCACCTATTCATTAGAATTTAGCACTCTCCATTTTCAGATTCTGACTCTAAATTTACAAGGCACATAATAAAATCATGAGCAATTTCAATCCAGTTATTCTATTATGAATTTATAGTTTTATGTCTTTGTCTCATACTGATTGTAAATGGCCTACTTAATATTATGAATGTTTAAAACAGGTAATAGATTCACATGCCTCCAAAATATTTTTCAAAAATGTATTGAGAAGTCTTGTCCCATCTGTTCTTCAGTATGGCCAGTTTCCACTGATCTCTCTATCGCTGCTCCCCACCAGATTGGGGTAACCTCTTTATGTGAAAATAAACAAATATGAATACATACTAAAAAAAAAAAAGACTCAGAGGCTATGCGTGTGAGTTTCCCTCTCTGGAGCAATGTCTTTGTGTGGTCTCTGGGCAGCTCCCTATTTTAGTCTCAGAGCCTATGAAGGTCTATGGGCCCTGCCATGGCTAGGACTGATGGAGGCTGCTGCGGGAAGGTAGATCATCAGGGGTCTCTCACTTACCCTTTCCCTGCATGGGAAAGCTTGTCCCGGCTCCCACCTGATCTCAACTAAGCAGGCTGCCTCACATCTCTCTTCTTTTTTACTTAAGGTATTTCCTGTCTCTTCTCTGTTGAATTCCAGTGTTCTCTCTTACATGGTCTATTTGAAGTGTAATTATCTACTTGCTATTTTAGTCTGTCTTTCTGGAGGAGGCAAGTAACACATGCTTCTAGTCAGACATCTTAATGCCCCCTCCAGATTTTCAGTCATTTAAAAAAAAATAACTTTACTTGGTTGTCTATTTTCGTTCTCTTGTAGCTCATTGAGCTTTCTGAACATTATTTTGAATTACTTCTCAGGCAATTTCTAGACCTCCATTTCTTTAAGATCAGTTACTGGTGCTTTATTTTGTTCTTTTGGTGGTGCTATTTTCCCTAATTATTCACATTCCTTGTGGCTTTGTGTTGGGATCTGCATATTTAAAGAAGGATGCACCTCTTTGAATCTTTATAGACTGGCTATAGCAGGAAAAGCCCTATACCAGTTAGTCTACCCAGAGATTCCCAGCAAGTCAGTTGGCAAGATCTGAAGGCAGGCATGCTATGTGAGTCCTTGAGTGGGCAGCATCAGTGCCTGAGTCAGTGGGTGTGTGGGTCTGGGGCCCACAGAAATAAAAAAGATCATAGTGACTACTATTAAAAAAAGTATATACCAACAAACTGTATAACCTAGAAGTAATGTATAAATTCCTAAAATCATACAACTTACCAAGATTGCACTATGAAGACACAGAAAATTTGAACAGAATAATCAGAATTAAAGACATTGAATCAGTTTCAAAAACCTTGCAAGAAAGAAATTTCCAGGACCTGATTGCTTTACTGGTAAATTCTACCAAATATGTAAAGAATTAATGCCAATCTCTCTCAAATTCTTACATATTTTTTAAAGGAACACTTTCCAACTCATTTAATGAAGGCAGCGTTAATCTCGTACCAAAGCCAAACACAGAAATTACAAGTGAAAAAATAATATTGACCAATATGCCTGATAAACATAGCTTCAAAAATCCTCAACAAGATACTAGAAAAGATACTAGAAAACCAAACTCAACAACACATCGGAAAAAATATATTATTCACCATGATTAAGTGTTTATAGGATTGCAAGGATGGTCTAACATATACACATTAATAAATGTGCTATACCACATTAACATAATGAAACACAAAAACAATTGTTTCAATAAATGTCTGAAAAATATTTAACAAACATTGCTTCACAATAAAAACTCAAATATGCAGTTTAGAAAGAATGTACCTCAATGCAATAAACACCACATATGACAAGCGTTCAGTGAACATTCTATTTGATGGTGAAAATATGAAAGCTTTTTCTCTAAGATCAGAAATAAGACAAGAATGACTACCATTGGCATTTCTATTTAATATAGTATTAATAGTTCTAGCCAGAGCAATTAGACAAGAAAAAGAAATAAGCATCCAAATTGGAAAGGGAGAAGTTAAATTATTTTTATTTGCAGATGACATCTAATATATAGAAAATCCTAAACCCTACCAGAAGAAAAAATATAACTAATAAATGAATTTACTAAATTCACAGGATACAAAAGTTGACAATGTTCCTATACACTAGCAATGAATGATGCCAAGAAACGTCATTAAAACCTCACTTACAACAGCTACAAAAAATACTTATGGCCAGGCACAGTGGTTTACATCTGTAATTCCACGTACACATGAGCCAAGGTGGAAGGACCACTTGAGGTCAGGAGTTTGAGACCTATCAGGGCAATGTAGCAAGACCTCATCTCAAAATATATATATATATATTTTTTTTTAAAAAATCACTGAATGTGGCTCAAATCTATAGTCCCAGTGGCTCGGGAATGCAAGGTGAGAGGATCACTTGAGCCCAAGAGGTTGAAGCTGCAGTGAGCTATGACTGCACCACTGCAATGCAGCCTGAATGACAGAGAAGGACTCCGATCTCTAAACTAAATGAATAAATCATTAAATGATTAAAAATCTTAGCAATACATTTAATGAAGGAGGTAAAGAAGCTATATACTTAACACTATAAAACATTGATGAAAGCAAGTGAAAAGGAAACGAATAAATGGAAAGATGCCCTGTGTTTGTGGATTAGAAGAATTAATAATGTTATAACATCCCTACTATCCCAAGTGATCTACAGATTGAATGCAATCTCTGCCAAAATTTCAATGACTTTATTATTATTATACTTTAAGTTCTGGGATACACGGGCAGAACATGCAGGTTTGTTACCTAGGTATACATGTACCATGGTGGTTTGCTGCACCTATCAACCCATTATCTACATTAGGTATTTCTCCTAATGCTATCCCTCCCCTAACCCCCAGCCCCTGACAGGCCTCAGTGTCAGATGTTCTCCTCCCTGTGTTCATGTGTTCTCACTGTTCAACACTCACTTATTAGTAAGAACATGCCATGTGTGATTTTCTGTTCTTGTGTTACTTTGCTGAGAATGATGGTTTCCAGTCTCATCCATGTCCTTGCAAAGGACATGAACTCATCCTTTTTTATGTCTGCATAGTATTCCATGGTGTATATGTGTCACATTTTCTTTATCTAATCTATCATTGATAGGCATTTGGGTTGGTTCCAAGTCTTGGCTATTGTGAACAGTGCTGCAATAAACATGCATAATCATGTATCTTTATAGCAGAATGATTTATAATACTTTGGGTATATACCCAGTAACGGGATTGCTGGGTCAAATTTCTGGTTCTAGATCCTTGAGAAATCGCTACACTGTTTTCCACAATGGTTGAACTAATTCACACTCCCACCAACAGTGTAAAAGCATTTCTATTTCTCCACATCTTTTCCAGTATCTTTTGTTTTCTGACTTTTTAATGATCATCATTCTTACTGGTGTGAGATGGTATCTCACTGTGGTTTTCATTTGCATTTCTCTAATGACCAGTGATGATGAGCATTTTTTTACATGTGTTTGTTGGCTGTAAATGTCTTCTTTTCAGAAGTGTCTGTTCATATCTTTCACCTACTTTTTGATGGGGTTGTTTTTTTTCTTGTTTATTTGTTTAAGTTCCTTATAGATTCTGGATATTGGCCCTTTGTCAGATGGATAGATTGCAAGAATTTTCTCCCATTCTATAGGTTGCCTGTTCACTGTGATGATAGTTTATTTTGCTGTGCAGAAGTTCTTTAGTTTAATTAGATCCCATTTTTCAATTTTCGCTGTTGTGCCATTGCTTTTGGTGTTTTGGTCATTAAGTCCTAAACCATAAAAACCCTGGAAGAAAACCTAGGCAATACCATTCAGGACACAGACATAGGTAAAGACTTCATGACTAAAATTTCAATGACTTTTTATACAGAAATAGAAAAATATCCTAAAATTTATTTTGAATGACAATAGACTTTGAATTGTCATAGCAATCATGAGCAAAATGAACAAAGCTGGAAGCATGATACTACTTGATTTCAAATACACCACAAAATAATAATAATCAAATCAGCATGTAACTGGAATAAGAACACCCATATCGACCAAGGAAAAGAATAAAGAGCCCAGAAATAAAATTACACATTTATGGCCATATTTGTTCTTGACAAAACTGTCAAGATCACTTAACAGGGAAAGAGCAGTCTTCTTAATAAATGGTGTAGAGAAATATGGATATCCACAGGCAGAAGAAAGCATTAGACCTTCTCATACTGTATACATAAATGAACTCAAAGTGAATTAAAAACTTAAACATAACATTTGAAACTGTAAAACTAGAGAAAAAAAAGGAAAAAAAGTTTGTTGATATTGTTCTTGGCAGCACTTTAAAAAAAATAGGTCTTCAAAAGCACAAGCAACAAACAGAAAGTTAGTAAATAGGATTACATCAAACTAAAAAGCTTCTGCACAGCCATGGAAACAGTCCATATAGTGAAGAGACAATCTGTGGAATTCAAGAAAATAGTTGCAAAGTATATGTTTGAAAGGATTTAATTTTCAATACATATAATAACTCAAAAAACTCAATAGCAAAACTAAGCAAATAATTCAATTTACAGATAAGCAAAGTATCTGTGTAAACATTTCTCAGAATAATACAAATAGCCAACAGGTATATTAAAAAATATGTTTAATAATACTAATCATCATGTAAATGTAATCTATAATAAGATATCACCTTATATCTGATAGAATGGCTATTATCTAAAAGACAAAGATTAGTGTTGGAGAGGATGTGGAGGAAAGGAAACCCTTGTACATTGTTGGTGGTAATGCAAATTAGTATAGCCACTATGGAAAACAGTATAGAGGTTCCTCAAAAAATTGAACATAGAATGACTATATGATTCAGTAGTTCCACTCCTGGGCATATGTCCAAAAGTATAAAATTAGTTTTAAATGGATATTGGATGCCCTCCACATAAGAGCAGAACTTTATAAAAAATATTTGAGCTGTAGTGAACAGGAGAGTGGAATGGAAGAGTTACTAGATAACACTGCTGAGAAAGTTCATAGCATGAGGGATGGTGTAAGCATTTAAGAGAAGAGGGATAAAAACAATAATTTGGAATGAAAATTGTAAAAACAAACAGAAAAAGATTTCATCTCCCAAAATATGCCAAATGCATTGTAAGCAATAAGGATTCCTCATTTTGAAAGAATGCAAGACAAACCAAAGATGGAAGACAGAGTTGATTTAGTAATACATTTAGGAATGAACATAGAAAATGCCTTTTACCTTAAATGAATGCCTGAGAACATGCTGTATCTGAAAGATTTTATAAGGAGAAGAGTAAAAGGAAGTAGCATTAAGGAAGAAGAGGTAAGAACACAGGAAGAGTGAATAGAGGGAATAAAACCTCAGATGCAGATTGAACATCCCTGATCTAAAAGTCTAAAATCTAAATTCCTAAAAAATTTGAAACTTTTTGAGTGCTGATTTGATGCCACAAGTTACCTAGAACACATTATTTTTTTCACTTACCCACAAATAACTATAAGAATATGATTGTTCATCAGTAGCATAAATTCAGAGTCAGGTATGATGGTAGTGCCAAACACAGATTGTCCGTATGGGTGGCAAAGAAAGTGACAACTTTGCTTTCTAATGGTTTATATACACCAAATTTGTTTCATGTACAAAAGTATTAAGAATGGGTTAGGAAGAATCAATCTTATGAAAACGGCCATACTGCCGAAACTAATTTATAGATTTAATGCCATTCCCATCAAGCTACCATTGATCTTCCTCACAGAACTGGAAAAAAACCACCTTAAACTTCATATTGAACCAAAAGAGAGCTCCCATAGCCAAGTCAATCCTAAGCGAAAAAAAAAAAAAAAAAAAAAGCTGGAGGCATCACGTTACCTGACTTCAAACTGTACTGCAAGGCTACAGTAATCAAAACAGCATTGTACTGGTACAACAGAGATATAGATCAATGGAACAGAACAGAGGCCTTGGAAATAACACCACACATCTACAACAATCTGATCTTTGATAACTTGACAAAAATAAGCAACGGGAAAAGGATTCCCTGTTTAATAAATGGTGTTGGGAAAACTGGCTAGCCATGTGCAGAAAGCAGAAACTGGATCTCTTCCTTACACCTTATACAAAAATTAACTCCAGATGGATTAAAGATTTAAACATAAGACCTAACACCATAAAAATCCTAGAAGAAAACCTAGGCAATATCATTCAGGACATAGGCATAGGCAAAGACTTCATGACTAAAACACCAAAAGCAATGGCAATAAAAGCCAAAATAGATAAATGGCATCTAATTAAACTCCAGAGCTTCTGCACAGCAAAAGAAACAATCATTAGTGTGAACCAGCAACCAACAGAATGGGAAAATTTTTTTTGTAATCTACCCATCTGACAAAGGGCTAATATCCAGAATCTACAAAGACTTAAACAAATGAACAAGAAAAAAAAACAAACAGCCCCATCAAAAAGTGGGCTTAGGATATGAACAGGCACTTTTCAAAAGATGACATTTATGCAGCCAACAAACATATGAAAAAATGCTCATCATCTTTGGTCATTAGAGAAATACAAATCAAAACCACATTGAGATACCATCTCACAACAGTTACAACGGTGATCATTAAAAACTCTGGAGACAACAGATGCTGGAAAAGATATAGCGAAATAGGAATGCTTTTACACTGTTGGTGGTAGCGTAAATTAGTTCAGCCATTGTGGAAGACAGTGTAGCAATTCCTCAAGGATCTAGAAATAGAAATACCATTTGACCCAGCAATCCCATTACTGGGTATGTACCCAAAGGATTATAAATCATTCTGTTATAAAGATACATGAACACATATGTCCACTGCAGCACTGTTTACAATGGCAAAGACTTGGAACCAACCCAAATGCCCGTCAATGACAGACCGGATAAAGAAAATGTGGCACATAAACACCATGGAATACTATGCAGTCATAAAAAGGATGAATTCATGTCCTTTGCAGGGACATGGATGAATCTGGAAACGATCATTCTCAGCAAACTGACATAAGAACAGAAAATCAAACACCACATGTTCTCACTCATAAGTGGGTGTTGAACAATGAGAACACATGAACACAGGGAGGGAATATCACACACCAGGGCCTGTTTTGGGGTGGGGGCCTAGGGTAAGGATAGCAGGGGGTGGGGTGATTGGAGAGGGATAACATTAGGAGAAATACCTAATGTACATGACGGGGGATGGATGCAGCAAACCACCACGGCGTGTGATTACCTATGTAACAATTCTGCATAATCTGCACATGTACCCCAGAACTTAAAGTATAAAAAAAAATTACCTAAAGGCTACGTGTATAAAGTGTATGTGAAACATAAATGTTTTATGTTTAGACTTAGATACTATACCCAGGACAACTCATTATGTATATGCAAATGTTCCAAAATAAAAAAACACATAAAATCCAAAACATTTCTAGCACGAAGCATTTCAGATAAGGGATACAGAACCCCGTATAACGAAGGATAACTGAGCTTCTGAGGCTACCTTGGTTCATGTGAGTGTATCATGATTATTATCTTTGGGGCCACATTTTTCACTGCACCTGAAAATAGTGACACATACTGATAGTGGTATACATGTAAAATGAGAGAGAAATACAGAGAACTGTTGCCATCCTTTCATAATGTAACTCCAATCTTACATAAACCTTCAAATACCTCAGTTACTTTGGTCTGGAAGATGCACTGGAGATCACCTACTCCCAGTACCTATAGAATGTAAGAACGTCTCTAAAACATCCTTGAAAAAAAAATGTTTAAGTCTCTTTTTTAATGCCCCAAGCACTGGAGACTGACTACTTTGTGCAATTACCATCTTCAATTTCAAACAATTCTAACTGTTACAAAGTTTTTTCTAATCTTGAGTCCACATCTGCCTCCATATAATTCACATATATTAGTCCTGGTTCTGCCTGCTGAAGCCAAACAGAACAAGCCTGCTTCCTGTTCCACATGACAGCACATCAAATATTTATTGACAGTTCACATGTCATCTGTGTTTTCTTCAAACCAAACTCCCTTAGGTACCCACTGTCTCAAAATCGATGGAGTATGGTAACACGGATGATGTATCCTTCATTTACAAAGTCACTAACACCTGTTCCACATACTAAATGGTAGTAAAATACATAAAATCCTGGTCAGAATTTACTCCTGGGGTTTCCTGGCATGCAATAGGACAGGTATGCATATGGAAAAGAAAATGATTTATCTTTAAACTGTTACCATTGTGCTGATAGACTCATACTCCTCTTCTGCTCTTAAAAGAGCAAATATACTTTATACTCCATGTATATAATGGTTTTGTCTGTTTGTATGTTTGTTTGGTTATTTTTTATTTTTAGAGATGAGGTCTCACTATGCTGCCCAGACTGGTTTCAAATGCCTGAGCTCAAGCAATCCTCCCACTTCTATCTCCCAAAGTACTGGGATTACAGATGCAAGCTACTGAATCTGTCTCTGGTTTTAAATAATTATAATTACACTTTCATAATTGGTAACTACCATTTATAAAACTGATTTTGTAAGCATTGTAGACCAAGTGAAGTGAACCGAGAAATAGCAAATGTGTCCTAAAGATTATTCTGTCACAAAATTAAGTTACTTTTGTACTCCTAAATTCTACATTAGAAAACTTGGGACTAAAGAATTGTTTTAAAAGACCCACACAATACGAAATTTCTCCAAATAAATTCTCTTTGTTGAAGAAGTGGCCTCTGGACTTACTTGAAGCAGTAAAGGGAAACATTTCTTCTCAATAACATCCACATGAGTTCAACAATGAGGCACTTACTGTTTGCTGCTCCTCTGGCTTGCACTGCCAGCATTGTTTATCACGTCATGCAACTCTTGCTCAACCAACTAGCTACCTCCAAGTACCTTCTCTGAGTAGAGTGCTATGTTAAATGCTAAGGTAGATTCAGCAGGCATGTAGCCCATTGTCTCTTCTTTAAAGAGTTTCCAACATAATTGAGATGAGAGTAACACTTCAGCATTAGTAGAGAGATAGATCATAAAATGCATGGAGGAACAATGCATTTGATTGTCACTCACAGTAGAGCTTCATGTGAGTACTGGATTTACTATATGTTAGTACCATGGTTCTTGACCAATCACTAATATCTATTATACTATAGCAGGGGAACAATGGTGAATTTTGTATTGCGGTATTAAATGGCCATTTCTTTGATCTTTTTACTTTAATGTGTCATGGAATATCACTGATTTCTTCCTGCTTTTTGAAACAGGATTTTTTCCCCTAGGTTTCTACACCATACTTTTCTGGTTCTTCTAGTCTACTGGCTGCCCCCTCACATTATATTTTGCTGCTTTTCCAGATATTTCAGATTTCTCAAAGTTGGACTTGGTACTAGGACATTGTCCCTTCTCTAGTTACATTTCTTCTGTATGTAATCTTATCTGGTACCAAAGATTTAAACATTGTCTATATATCAGCAACTCCCAAAATTGTATCTCCAGATCCTATCTCCTCCCTATGTTCCAAACCCCTTAATTTCCTTCTTTACATATTTTACTTGAATGTCTAATAAGTATCTCAAACTATATATGTCCAACTCTGAAAAAATTATTTTCCCTCTTTAAAATCAGTTTTCTCCTGACTCTCTCACTTTAAGAAAATATATTGGTCTCCACAGGATTTCTAAAGCCAAAGACGTAGGCATAATCCTTGACTCTAAAACATATGCCACATCAATTATCTCCCCCCCACCCCCACCATTACCACCCAGTCCAAATACTGATTTATCTTCTTATGCCTGGACTTGATCTTCTATATAGTCTCCTTTCTTCTGCTCTTGTCCTAGACAACCCCTTTCTAAAACTTCAGACAACTTAATTAGGATCAGGGTACTCTCCTATGAAAACAAAAAGCAAACAAAAAAACATTCTAGTTTGTATTTTATGCTAAAGAAAAAACTCAAAGAAAAAAGTTCCTAGGACCTTTTGTAAGGGCCTACATCATATGGTCTCTGGCTACCTTCCTGACATCATGTCCTGCAGTTTTCCCCTCACTAGTTGTGTTCCAGCCACATTGACCTCCTTGAACAAGGCTCATTTGGCCTTGAACTTTTATAGTTGTGATTTCCTCTGCCTGCCACTGTGCCCTGCATCTCTTTATGGCAGGTTTCTTATCGTCTACATTCATTCTTTTGAGAAACCTTCCGTGAGTATAAAATATATATGGCAGCCGTGAGAATGCTCTTTTCAGACTACCAACAATAAGGAGCAGAAATGATGCTGCTGCTGCACTTTGCTATCTATTGTTGTGTTTGCACCAAAGCCATGCTGATCCCAGCTGATGCCTAAGTTTGGCAGAGATACTAAGGTAGAATTCACTTTTAAGGGACACAGGACTTCCTGAGAGCCATCTTTGGTTTGAAGACTCCTGGATGACTCTGCCAAATCTTAGACTGCACAGCAGTCTGTGATGGATTTACACAACCTTCCTCCTTCTCTCCTTCACTCAGGGTCCCACCTACATCAAGGTCTGTCAGCTCCCCCAGCCTCTTCCAGATCCTCCTTATTTTCTCCTACACATCAATTTTCCACAGTAAAGCCTTTACACTGTTAAAACCTTCTTCCTTTTCACTTCTTGGAGGACCCAGACTAAATAGCATAGAGATTCTGTGACATTAATAATTTTCAACACTGTGTAAGCTGATAATAACTTTTAAATTTAAGAATGATGTGCAATAATTATGTATCTTATGGGGTACAATGTAATGTTTTGATACATATATACATTGTATAATAATCAAATAAGTGTAATTAGCATATTTAAATTGATAAATTTTAGACATTTATTATTTCTTTGTGATGAGAACATTTTAAAAATTCACTTCTAACTTTATGAAATATGCAATATGCAATATACTTGCATATTGTTAATTCTAGTCATCTTTCTATGCAATCGAATACCAGAAGCCACTAACCAATCTCTCATCATTCCCTTTCCCTCCTCCCCTCTTCACCATCTGGTAACTACTATTTCACTCTCTACTTTTTGTGAGAACAGCTTTTAAGATTCCACTTGTGAGTAAGAACATGCAGTATTTGTGTTTCTGTGCCTGGCTTATTTTACATAACATGTCTTCCAGGTTCATCCGCATTGCCACAAATCACAAAATTTTATTTATGGATTAATACTATTTCATTGTCTATATTCATATCACATTTTCTTTATACACTCGTTTATTGATGAACAGTTAAGTTGATTCTATATCTTGGCTACTATGAATAATGCTGCAATCAATGTTGGAGTACAGATGGCTCTTCAACATACTAATTTCATTTTCTTTGTATTAATACCCAGTTGTGAGATTTCTGGATATGCTAGTTTTATGCAATCTCTATCAAAATATCAATGGCATTATTTTACGAAATAGAAAAAAATTCTAAAATCTATGTGGACCTACAAAAGACCCTGAATAGTCAAAGCAATTTTGAGCAAAAAGAACAAAGCTGGTAACATCACACTACCTGACTTATTAAATGCTATAAGCATACTACAAAGCTGTAGTAAACAAAACAGCATGGTAGTGGAATAAAAGCAGACCCATAGATTAGTGGACCAAAATACAAACCCAGAAAGAAACCCAAGCATCTACAATCAACTTTTTTTCAACGAAGTTGTCAAATATACAAAATGGGGAAAAGACAGCCTCTCCAACAAATGGTCATGGGAAAACTGGATTTCAACATGCGGGAGAATGAAACTAGAACTTCTCTCTCACCGTATAAAAAAATTAACTCAAAATGGAGTAATAACTTGAATGCAAGACCTAAATCTATCAAAGTACTAAAAGAAAACACAGGGAAAACGTTTCATGACATTAGTCTAACCAATAATTTTCTTAATAAAACCTAGAACACACAGGCAACAAAAGCAAATACAGATAAATGAGATTACAGCAGATTAAAAAAGCTTATTCACAACAACAACAAAGCACTAAAACACAAAAAACAAAACAAAGAAATAATCTACAGATTGTGAAAATATATTTGCAAACTGTACATCTAGTAAAGGATTAATATTCAAACTACACAAGGAACTCTTAAAACAATAAAAAAACTTGATTTTAAAATGGGCAAAATTACGATATTCTACTATGTATTTCAAAATAGCTAGAAGAGCTATTTCAAATGTTTCTAGAATAAAGAATAGAAAACTATTTAAGATGATGGATATTCCAATTATACTGATTTAATCCTTACAAATTATATGAATGTATTAAATTATCACATGTGACCCCAAAATATGTATATATGTATCAATTAAAAATAAAATTAATTTTAAAATAAGCAAAAGATCTAAATAGATATTTCTCAAAAGACGACATACAAATGGCCAACAGATATATGAAAAAATGTTCAATATCACTAATTATCAGGGAAATGCACATCAAGAATATAATAAGGTAACATTTCACCCTGCTCAGAATGGCCACAGTCAAAAAATAAAAAAATACCAAGTGTTGGCAAGGATATAGAGAGAAGAGGACCTTGAAAAACTGCTGGTGGGAATATAAATTAGTACAACCATTACAGAAAACAATATGGAGGTTCCTAAATATAGGACCGATCATAATTATAAAAGATGTTTATACTGTTGCATCATTCAGCCCCTGTAACAACAACTTTATCCCCATTTTATGTGTTCAGAGCTGAGGCTCAAAAAGAATAAATGACTTATGTTCAGGATTACAATAAACAAGTTCAAAAGCAGAATCCGCCTTTTAACTCCAAACTCCTCCATCATATTTATCGTCTTCCTTCTTCTGTACTAAGGACGGACGCAGAGATGCCTATGAAGACTGAAAACTCTACCAGGTTTACATCCAGTTTATGCTCTGAGGTTGTGTGCTTTGGTTATGACTGACCCTGGGGTTATGCATTTAGTTAGGAAAGACAGACTGCTTAGCATTTTTATTATACATGGCATTCATCTCCAACAGTAACATATACTCTTTACATTATACAATGCATTTCCTTCTGGTGTCTCATTTTAGTGAATCACTTGATTCACTAAAGGTCAATGTCTTTGTCAGCAATAGGGTGCATGGTAGCAGTGCGATGTGACAAAAGCTGCACCCTGTTAGCGTCACTGTCAACAATGAGGCTGTAATCCTACTCTATAGCCTTGGCAGGGCCATTTCACTCTCATTTCAGACCAGCCTAGAAGAAAGAATTTCTCCTTCTTTAATGTTTGAAAGATGAATCCACCTGCTTCTCCAAATGCCTAGCAGACTGCTGCTGGCTGTTTGTAAGGATCATTTTCTCAAAACTTCACTGCTAAGACTTTCTACCTCTTCACTCCGCTATCATTCGTGTGCGAACACGACTGCTTTCCAATTCTCAAGGAGACTTAACAAACCCTAAAGGGACTGGAGAGTGCAGCCACCACCTCTCAGACCTTGAAATATTCAAACTTACAAAGTTCTCAGTAGTACCCCGCAGTGTGAACAAATTTATTTCTATGAGTACTGGATGGGTATACCTTTGGATTTCCTTTGGAAATATTGGTAGATTTCCTAGATCTACCAACATAATACTCATACAAAATTTACACCAGTTTCACCAATACTAGTTTTCTCACATATTTTATCTTTAGGTGTATTTTATATTCAGTGTATAGTCATACCAGCAAACTATTTGTTGAAAAAAATGAAGAAAAAGAGATGCTAGCTGCCAATATAATAGGAAAAGTGCCATATATTTAAAGGCTGAATACATGGTATTCAAAATATTGATAGGATGAATACATGGTATTTAAAATATTGATACTGATTTTAAACTATGCTTTACAAATATATGGTGGAATTCTTTTTTTAAAAATATGCATCATCTAATAACTTTATTACCTTTACTAAGTTTGGGGAAAGCACTGTAATTTTTACATAAGACTTGGTTAAAAAAATATATTTTTAATTTTATTAGAAATAAAAATATAACAAATAATTTATCTGAAATTATAATAAATTCAGTTTTCTGATGGCAGCTATATTTGAGAGTTTATTCATGTAGCTTTCTCTTTTGCAGAAAAATAAAATTGAAACACAAAAGGAGAAAACTATGTTCTTAAGGTCATACATCAGGTTAGTGACTGAGAGGGGATTAGAATCCAGATTTACTAGTGCTTCATTTCTTGCTGTGTTCTCATCTGACAAATATCTGACTGCAATGACACAGTTTAATTGGTTCTTAACAACACAGTTCATATCCCAAATGTCATGGGAAGCTGGCTATACCTTGGAAGGGCTTTGTTTTTGTCTTTCTAGAGATGTCCAAACGGTAGTCTGACACCTCTTGTCAAGAAGTTTAGGGAGATTTCTACCTTGGTTTGAAGGAGTTAGAACTTGAATTAAGCTTTGAAAAATGAATGAGATTTAGGCAAACTAAGAAAAGAAAAGCATGTCAAATAATGTTCCCAGAGGAGAAAGAAATGGACACCTTTGAGGGGTAGTAAGCATACCACTATATACAGAAGAGAGATTGGCAACAGAGGCTGGAGAAATCAGAAGGACCAAATGTAGGGGGCTCTTGGAAGTTTCCTGGAGAGAAGATGATGATTAAATATAACGGACTCTAGTGAGAGCAGGCCTGGATGAATGGTCAAGTGACAGAGACCATCGGCAATGAGAGATACTGTGATGTTTTTTAAGAATCTGAATTTCAGTCCAGATTTATATCTGACACATAATACCAATCAGGATTTTTGCACCCTTGCTATATTCAGAGGTGGAAGAACATTCCCTGTGTATTCTAAATGAAGCTCGTAGTCACATGTGGGAAGGTGGTTTTTCTGAGAGGCAAGATGCTCTGATTGAGCAAGTAACACATGGTGCAGACTCAGGAACCATAGGTGTGAAATCCAGGGATGTTCAAAAATATGGTCCCAAGTAAAGACAGAAGTAGTATAACACGGACCAATACAAGAAGGAAGCTGACAGCCATGCAAATGAGCAGGAACAACTCTCAGGGAGGAAAAGAAACAGTGATCTGTTCAGACAGAGGGAACTTGAGGAGCCTAATACCAAATAGGAAGTACAAGGAGAGGTAAAAATACATGCTAATCTCATCTTTCTTCTCCCCCTGCTTTGATGCTTTGACTTCGCACTTTTGTATAAAGGCACCAGTGAGTGCAAGGTACAAGCAGATGTGGAACCAACTGAAGCATGTGGTTTAGAAACAGAGGCAGATTCACAAGCCTACAAATGATATTAGGCTGTCCATTGCCAGCATAAAACACATGGACAATCATCAAAACTCAGGGAAGAAACCTAAATCTTCATATCCAGCCGAAATTAGGCCAGTAACTTAGGGATTTAAATTGATGTATGAGCCCCATAGGGCAGAAGGAAATCCAATGTACTCCAGAACCAAATTACAAGGTAGAAAAGTTCAATTTACATAAATACATGGATTAACTGATCTGAGAATTGGGTTCAATTGTCACCTTTGAGAAAATCAAATCTGTCATATTAATAACAAGAGTATTAAGATGATCCTGCTATTCAAATGCTAATCACAATAAGGGCTTTTCTACGTGTTATCAAGCAAAATAAAACATTTTTCAAATATAAGGATTCTGCAAACTTTGTAATACCTCCAGAGCCTTATTAAAAGTGTTCGCACGTTTAAATAAAATTAAATTCCAGCCTAATCACCTCAGGCAGATATCTCTCCATGTGAGGTGGATTTCCCCCAGAGTTGCATCTGAATAACCATACATGGGAGATCTCACAGTCATTTATCTCTCATGGCATTACAGATATTAAATTCAAATTATTCATTTTGCATGAATGTAGTGGTTTAATAATCTAGAGACCTTGTCCACACTCTTAGCACCTAATCACTTTGGCCGTGTAACTGTGCCAAAGAGTGTTGATATTAAAAAACAAACTAAAATCTTCTAGAATATGGATTTATTTCTGAAGGCAAAGCTGTCATGCACTTTTATCTAAGCAGAATTATCAATGCATATATTCAGAATACTACACCCCAGATCTTTCAGGTACTTTGGAAATAAACGACAACCTCATGAGGCTTGTAGCTCTGTACCCTTAGCACTGGGCAAAAAAGCCAGAGACTTGCGCCCAGATTCTGAGCTTTTTAAAGATTTGCTTCAACCTTCCACCTTGGGGCTGATTATCTTGAGGTGTTCAGCAAAGTCCTGTGGATTTATTCTCATCACTGTATATATATATCAGTCAGGATAGTGAACAACAGCTGTGAAACTGCCATTCTAATCTCCATGGCTTAACACATTAGAGGTATAGTCCCACTCTAGTTACAGTCCAGTGGCTTTTCATCGAGTCGAGTGCTGATCTTCCCATCTGTGCAGCCACCACTTTTAAGGGCCTTCCTTTGGGCCTTCATTGAATTGTTTACATTCACTCAGTCAACTAAGAAAGAGAAAAAATTCCAATATTATGGAATAAGAGAAAATGGAATTGATGAGCCTGTCTCCGCTACATAAAGTGACTGATTTGTGTTTAACTTTAAAAGGGTGGGATTTCCTAGGAGAACATCAATATAATGATAGAATATGACAAGACCTCCAAAGGAAATTACATTGTTTCAACAAGGAAACTTCTAAAGAAAAATGTTCCCCATCTATAAATTTCCCCAGTCATTCACTTACTTATAAATAAGTGCCTGATCTTTATCATGCCTGGGAGCTGCATATTAGCTGCTGCAATCCCATCTTCACCTAGGGTACTGGAAGGGTGTATGTGTGTGAAGGGAGAATATAAAGAGAAAAATATGATATGGAAAGAATGCCAACATAGATGAATTACAAAGTTTCTGCCTCTTAATTTCTTCTTTGCTTCTGCTTTAGTCTCAGAAATTCTTTATCATAACATGTTAGCCCTTGAACTCTCAACTCCTGGCATCCAAAAAAGGAGTAAGGTACATCTTTTCCATGAGTATCTATCTTTAAAGATTCATTCAACAGAGGCAGGAGGTTATATAAATCAGCGTGTTCATCACAGCATTAGCTACAATAGTAAAAAAGAAAATAGCCAAAATGCCAAATATTAAACTTATATTTCTTGATGGGGCATAACAAAGTCATTATAAAGATACTAACATGTTACATGAGAATGTTTATGTTAATATTTTAATGCAAGTAGACAATGAAATGTTTCTTTTATGTTAACTATACTTATATAATATAAAAAAATGAAACCAATTGCTTTATTGAGATGGTAAAATGACAGATAATTTCTTTATTTAAACATTTTTTCAATCACTACATCAACTTCTCAGTAATTAAAACATTTATACCATCTGCATGTGGGAGGCAAAAATATAATTTATTATTCAATCTGAAAATAATGTCATTGTACAGATCCACTGGCATTTATTATCTAGAATTTTCTATTTCAGTTATGTATTGCTCCTTCCCACTGTATTGGTTTCCTTTTAACAGGATCCTTCTCAAAGTCTATCTTCTACTTGCTTCCTTCCAGCACCTTCCATCCATCCAGAATGTTCAGGTTCCCTTTGACTCTCAAAGAGCTGGGCAGCGGGAAAACCCCAAAGCTATGATGGGCTGGTGTTCACTTCTAGCAGTCATCGTTCACTACCTCTTCCTTAAAATCCAGAAGATCCATAACCTCTGAGTCACCAGAAACTGCTTCCTGCTGAGTCATACTTGAGGCAGGAAGTAAAGAACACTTTGGGGAAACAACAATAAATACCTTCCAGAGTTGATCTGAGAATTCAACGAGATGATGTATGGAAAGTTTCAGGAGCCCTATTCCTGTAGTACATTGCTTGAGGTCAAATTCTGACTCTTCCCCTTACTAATTGTGGCATTGGGTAATTTGTTTAAAATTTCTGTGCCTCATTGACTTCATTATGTAAAAGAAAAAGAAGAGGAGAAGAATCTGCTGCCTCTTAAAGTTGATGTAAGGATTAAGTGGGATGATGCATGCACTTTCATACAGCATTACTTGCCATATTGAATCTACTTAAATGTGTTAGCTATTTTCTCAATAACGATTATGATATTGAACAGTTTATGACATCATTTAAATATAGCTGAAGCTTCTGGTGCTGGTCAAGTGTAAACTTCCTCAACTTTCTACTCTCTTTTCCGCAAACGTTATCTCCATTTTCGATGACAGGGCATCCTACTTACTCGCTCCACCTACGTTCTTGTCCCCATTTATTCTCATCTTGAAAAATATTTTATATTTTCCCTTCTCCTTTCTTTACCACCAGCCCATTTTTATTATCTTTCCAGCAGAGGTTGTAAATATATCCAAATTTCTAATATTTTCTGAAAAAGAAGATCTTCTCCAGATCATTTTAAAATCTGAAGCTTCTAGCTCTTTCTCCTTCTATTTTCTAATATATTTCTAGTTGTATCCATCTGTTCTGTTGTATCCTCAGTTCTCAATATAACCCAATAGTTTCTGACTACACCATTCCATTACATCTTGCTTTAACTAAAATTATCCATGAGCTTCATATTGACAAAATATTTTTCATAACATATTTTTGGGCTTCTCTGCTCAATTGTATACATTGACTTATTGTATATAATGACTTATTTTACATTATTTATATTTACTTCATTTTTCATTTGTAAATTCTATACTTCCTAGGCTTCTATTACTATATTTCTACTCTCATCTTTCTATCTGTACTTACTACCCTAGTAGTATTTCCTTCTCAGATTCTTGCCCCATAAAACAGTTAACACGTCAGCATTCCCATGATTCTGTCACTTAAGTGCTGCTTTTCTCTCTCTCAAGAAATGCTCATTAGAGTTCATGTCCTCTGCAGGGACATGAATGAAGCTGGAAACCATGTCAGCAAACTAACACAAAACAGAAAACCAAACACCGCGTGTTCTCATTCATAAGTGGGAGCTGAACATGAGAACACATGGTCACAGGGAGGCAAACATCACACGCTGGGGCCTGTCTGGGGCTGGAGGACAAGGAGAGGGAGAGCATTAGGACAAATACTTAATGTATGTGGGGCTTAAAACCAAGATGACAGGTTGATAGGTGCAGCAAACCACCATGGCACACGTATACCTATCTAACAAACCTGCACATACTGCACATGTGTCCCAGAACTTAAAGTAAAATTTAAAAAGGAAAAAATGCTCATTAGTCAACCTCATAATACTCTCGTTTTACCTACAATGCATCTAGTGATAACTTCCATATCTATATCCATATACCTAATCAATCTCCTAAGCATCAGACTTACAGCACAGAGGCTGGCACATGTAGACATAAATATTTGTAGAAAAATAAATAAGCAAGACCTGCTGGTTACAGCATTTCAATGCCCCAGATCTGCCTCAAAGGTTTAAACTAATCTAAGGAGAAGTTTCAGATGAGGGGCAGAAACATCTATATTCCTACTCTCACTCAGTGAATGGCCATCTATACAGCCATTTACCCAAAACAGGAATTTGAGAGTTATTGAGACTTCACCTGTCTTTTTTCTGTATTATCTTCCAGTGCATCAGCAAATATTGTATATTTTACCTCTTGTTATTTCCCACATTCATTCCCCTTCCCCCCATTACTATTTTACCTCTACTGGCCTAGTTTAGGCTTCATCACTTCTTGTCTGACACAGCACAGTAAACAGCCACCTAATTAATATTATCTGTCTGCCTGTCTTAAATCTACTCTTATAGTCTATCCCAGAAAATTTACCTAAAACCTAAATAATGACCTTGACATTTATTTCCTCTCTTTAAAACTCTTAAAAGGCTGTTGATTACTTACAGGATAATGTGTCATATTTTCAACATGCCATGACCCTTTATGCCACTCTTTGCTATGAGCTGTATCATTTTCAAGAATTTTATTTTTGTAGTACAACATAATACATAATAAAATGTACCAATCTGGGATAATATCCCAGGCACTCACAGAAGCAAACACAAACCATCTAAACTCAGAAACTTTATTCAATTATGGCCTCAAAAAATATTAACAAATAGGTTTTAGGTTATAACGTCATAGTCAAAAGTCACAAAACACACCCAAGAAAACAAGGCATTGGAATGAGAACAAGCAGAAACAACAGATCATAGAATCAGATGTACAAATACATTAACTTTAGGAATTATGAGATATTGAATGAAATAATTATGTTTAATATACTCAAAAGTTAAATTTTAAGTGTAAGAAAACATAAAATGCCAGGCCTATTTGAGAATGGATAAGGAATCTAAAGGAACTATATTTTAAGGCACAGTGGCTGAGACTTCTCTAGAAATGTTAACAGGTAAAAGTCAATAATTTTAGAAAAATCACATACGTATTTGATGCTACAGTGAAGTGCTAAAAACCAAAGACAAGGAGATAACTCTAGAAATAGCCATAGTCAAAGGGCAGATTACTTACAGAGTAACAAATTATTGAAATAATAGCTGATTTCTCAACTGCAAGAACAAAAACCAGGGTACAGTATAATAAAATATTCAGTATCTGATGGACAGTAACCGTCAATGTGGAGTTGTACACCAAGTGACTATATCTTCCAGTAATGAGATATAACAAACAAAAAGTGTATATTTGCTACCAATAAGCCCTCTCTGTACTAATGATGGGGTTGTAAACTGATATGACCAGTTTTGAAAATATTTTGGCATTACCCTGATCAGTACAGTTGGACATGTACACAAACTTGAGCCCAAATTCTACTCATACACATGTTCCTTAGGAGAAACTCTTATATATATGCATGCAGAAACATGTCCTAGAATATTCATAGCAGCGCTACAAGTGATAGTCCCATGGTAGAAATAATGTAAATAGGCATCCTATTAAAATGAATATATTGTAATATATTAATGGAATGCAAAAATATGGGGAAATCACAAACTGAAACAAAAATACATAGTATGATTCCACTTATATAAATTTCCAACCGAATGGAAAATTGAACAATATATCTTTAAAAGACAGGAATATGTGTGGTAATTGATTTTAACTTTTATTTTAGGTTTAGGGGTACATGTGAAGGTTCATTATATAGGTAAATTCATGTCACAAGGGTTTGTTGTACAGATTATTTTGTCACCCAAGTACTAGGCCTAGTACCCAGTGATCAATTTTTCTGCTCCTCTTCCTCCTTCTACCCTCCATCCTCAAGTAGGTCTCAGTGTCTGTTGTTCCCCTGTATGTTGATAAGTTCTCATCATTTAGCTTCTGCTTATAAAAGAAAACATGTAGTATTTGGTTTTCTGTTCTTGAGTTAGTTTGCTAAGGATAACAACCTCCAGCTCCATTTGTGTTCCTGCAACAGACATGTTCTCATTCTTTATTACGGCTCCACAGTATTACATGGTCTATATGTACCAAATTTTCTTTATCCAATCTGTCATTGAGAGGTATTTAGGTTGATTCCATATCTTTGCTATCATAAACAGTGCTGCAATGAACATTCACATGCATGTACCTTTATGGTAGAATTAACTATATTCCTCTGGGTATATAAATGGTATTGCTTTGTCAAATGGTAGTTCTGATTTTAGGTCTTTGAGGAATCGTCATACTACTTTACACAATGATTGAACTAACTTACACTTCTACCAAGTTTATAAGTGTTCCTTTTTCTCCACAACCTCACCAACATGTTAATTTCGACCTTTTAATAATAGTCATTCTAACTGGTTTGAGATGGTATCTCATTGTGGTTTTGATTTGATTTCTCTAGTGATCAGTGATATTGAGCATTTTTTTTCATATGCTTGTTGGCTGCATTTATGTCTTCTTTTGAAAAACATCTGTTCATGTCCTCTGTCCACTTGTTAATAGAGTTGTTTGGTTTTTCTCTTGTAAATTTATTTAAGTTTCTTTGAGATGCTGAATATTGGACCTTTGTCAGAAGTATAGTTTGAAAATATTTTCTCCTATTCTGTAGGATGTCTATTTACTCTGTTGGTAGTTCCTTTTTCTGTGCAGAATCTCTTAAACTTAATTAAGTCCCATTTTCAATTTTTGCCTTTGTTGCAATTGCTTTTGGTGTCTTTATCAAAGGATAAAGAAGATCAAGAAAATAATAAATGCAAAGATTAGAACAGCATTCCCTGAATGGAGTGAGAAGGAGATGGAAAAGGGAGAAAGACACTATGGGGTTCAAAAGTAATGGTCACTTTTTAAATGTGCAGAGGATACAGAGTCCTCATTGTATTGTTGTCCTTTATATCTTATCCATATTTTTGTAAATATTTATGGACATCTAAAAATAAGTAATACAGAAAATTAAAGAGAAACAGAAAGGTCCACTCCTCACTCTGTTTCTTTCTAATTGCATGTCTATAAGCTTCTCCTGCCTAGAATACTATTCTCTCTTATTTTTGCCTGGTTAACACCTGTGGTAACCTTTTTTCATAAAAGTTTTTCATCAAACTTATGAGGAATCTAAGAAAAACTGTCTCTCTCTAACCCTTCCGCAAACACAGATATACACATCTTTCTTCACTCTTTCAGTACACAACAGCCTTTATCATGTTTTAGATAACATGCCAAGGACACCTTGCCTCCATTGCTCCCAATAGACTCTGAACTTCATAAAGTGACCATTTTCTCTTATATTTCGTGTGCAATGCCTGGCTCCTGGTAGATGCTCAATGAAAATTAAAGTGACTATCACCTGAAAATAGAGATGTATCTCTCAGTCCATTGCAATCTCTCTAGGAGGAGTTGGAAACCGAGTAAGGTCTGACAGAGGAAGAACAGAATGAGGAATTTAAAAGTTAAGTGATTGTAAGTTTTATTAAGATTAAAAACCATGTCGAGGGCTGGGCATGATGGCTCATGCCTGTAATCCCAGCACTTGGGGAGGCCAAGGAGGGAAGATCACATGAGGTCAGGAGTTCAAGACCAGCCAGGCCAACAAGGCAAAACCCTGACTCTACTAAAAATACAAAAATAAGCTGGATGTAATGGTAGGTGCCTGTAATCCCAGCTACTAGGGGACTGAAGCAGGAGACTCACTTGAACTTGGGAGGCGGAGGCTGCAGTGAGCTGAGATTGTGCCACTGCACTTCAGCCTGAGCAACAGAACAAGACTCCACCAGAAAAACAAACAAATCAGCAAACCACTACAGTATGATTCAGGTGTTTGCCTCTACAACAAACGCCTAAAACATGCCTAGAAGTTGGCATTGCCCTATTCATATTCATGTGCACCTCTGCTTCCAAGTCTTTGCTTCAGTCCTCCTTTCTCCTAGTATGTGGAGTGCCCTCCTTTGTACCTCTCCCATTTACTCCCATTGCATGTCTTAAAGCACAACTTAACTGCAGCAAGACAACTTGAGTCACTCACCTTCAGTGCTTATGGATCTTTCACTTAAACTAATCAATCATTAATTGAGCTGGCAAGTAGCTAGTCACTATACATTTCCATGACTTTCATTGCCCTCTGAAAGATAAATAGCTCTCTGAAATGGGTAAGTCATTTAGGGCGTGGCTGTGGTAAAAATTTGTTTTGTTTTCAAAGGATAAACTATGTTACACACTATAGAACAAAAGACATCAAGAATAACTTTGGCTGTGAATTGGTGCTAAACAAATGTCCAAGACTCCCAGGACCTAGTTCTCATGTAAACTAAGATAACACCCTAGTTTGTGTTTGCAGATCAGTCAGAAGCACCAATAGCCATTTCCATAGCTCTACTCTTCAGGAGATATATTACCTCAGAGCCAAACAAAAAGTTTTTATTGAGCATCTAATATGCAATCAACTCTAAGGAATTAGGAATACAGAATGA
Organism: Cacajao melanocephalus; assembly: GCA_963573385.1. NCBI lineage: Eukaryota > Metazoa > Chordata > Mammalia > Primates > Pitheciidae > Cacajao > Cacajao melanocephalus. The sequence goes on from CAUYLG010017096.1 coordinate 26,033, forward strand.
ACATTATGATTTTTCTTTGCCTTCTATGATGTAATAATTATTTGGGAAGAAAACACTACATCTATTATGACAATAAATAAGAGATTATTCCATTCAGCTGCAAATATTACTGAGTACGATGTATAAAACATCTGCTAAGCATTAAGAATAAATTATATAGTAAAACCTACTGTTACGGATATTTTGAATAGCTGTCAAGATTTGCCTATTTTCACCGTATCTCTTAGAGCCTAGAATGGTGCTTTGGCCTATTCAGTACTCCACTGAGGTGTATTTCAGAAGATAATGGCAGTTGGGTATAAATAAGAGAAGCTGGTAAACAGTTCCCGATATATAAATACTTCGATGGTTTTGGAATTGCATAGGGCAAAGCACACTTGATGTATATTGTAAGTTGTTATTTTAAGCAAATTATAACTAGTGCCTCCATGATATTACTATCTACTACTTCCTGAATCTAGACCTCTTCCATCACCCTGAACTCAAATGTTGTTTGACATGCTGTTCTAGCACAAAGTAGGCTATCAGTCAGATTGCCTTATGAGCACCCATTCACTGCTCATCCTTAATCTCGTCTGGATCAACTATCTAAAGAATTGCCTCAAAGCTAGGGGGACCAAGAGAGGAAAAATAGAAGAGAAGAAAGTAGAACTATTTTCTCCTGGCTTAAGGACAATCACAATGACACCCGCAAACTTCCTGTCATCTTTACTATAGGGAATCCAGATCCCTGTTTCCTTCCTTTCCTGGGGTCTTGAGTGGTGTATGCATCCTTTGCTATTAGCCATTTCAGTTTCCTAGTGCCATGGTCATTGCTTTTTCATAGTAACTTTCTTTACCCTTCAATGACTTCTATACTCCCAAGGGATAAAAGCAGGTTTATTACATCTTGAAAACTCTTGCTTTCCAGAGATGGACTATTCTTCATTTTAAGCCTTGGTGTTTCAGCTTCACACTCTTATTCATAAGAGATGAAAAAAGAAACAAAGGGGTCAAGCATATTTGGACATCTATCACAAGGGCCAGGCAAGGGTTAGCAACTTATAGACATTATCTAATATAATCCTCACAACACTGAATCAGTTATGATTCTCCATTTGCAGATAAGAAATCTGAGTTGCTGAGAGATCCAAGTGAATTGCCCAAGCAGTTCTATATTAAAAAACCATTAAAACTTTTAACCAAATTGTAAAAAATAACCCTCTCATGGTGTTTACACTAAACTTACCAGAACCCCTTGTTCCTTGTTCCTTACTGAAAGAAGAAACAGTGACGGGTTCAGAAAAGGTAGATTTTAACTCTCTTAAAGAAAGCTTGTAGGATTTGATTGCAAGAGCTTCACTAGGGACTCAATGAGCATTTCATAGGGAAAAAAGCTTTGGTATAAGTGTGTGTGTGTGTCCACTAAATCTGAGTTCACTATAAGTTATGACCCCTTTTAGTATAAAGAATTGAAGTATATTTGTATTTTTTCTACAGATTTCAAGATTTAATGTTTTTATATCCTAGGAATTAAGAAAAAGAGGGTGGTATCCACAGTGTTCATTTCTTTAGCAATTCCTCAAATAAAACACAAAATGTAACCAATATTTTCTTAATCACAATGAAATATAAAGTCTGCCACCCTGAGCTGAGTAGTGTTATGATAACTCTGGGAAATAAATGAATCTTTTCTTCACAATTCCATCTGGATCTTTCTATGCAGCTGAAATTAGCATATTCAGCTGAGTCACCCTGTCAATATCTACCTAGTTATTTAGCAGTGGAGTTAAAACCTTCCACTTTTCCTTACAACAACTTTCTTAGCTGAAGAAAACTTTCAAGATACAAAGTTACAAAAAGTAGATGAAGATGTTGCCTCTTTCGGGATAACAGTAGGGATATTCTATGAGGTGTGATTCCAAAATGGCCCGATTTGTATGGGTTCAGATACAACAGGGTATCTACAAATCAGGTTTGGTAGTTACTATAGCAATAGAATGAGGTATTGTAACTTTTCTTTTGACATACTTGTATGTTTAATGCATTATATGTGTGATTACTGTGTGTGTGTGTGTTTAATAACTCTACCTATTAACTTTTGTGGAACATGATGGATGTTGTAGTAAAACTATTGCTTATGGAGTACAAGAAATTAGATTAAATACAGACATCTTAACCTCATACCCTGTTTTCTTTTTCCCCCTCTGTAATTGACTCCCTGAATAATTAGTCTAAAATGAAAGCAAAATAAGGACTGGGACCTTTCTATGTGCCTACAATCCATGGGTTCTTGAATGTTGGTTGTAATAACGCCATTGCAGGTGATGGGCCAGAGGGAAAGGAATAAAAGGTAAAAGAAGAGCACAAACAAAATTTTAGGGTAAGATAATAGTGAGTCAAGGTGATGGGCTAGAAATAAGGATTTCAGAGGAAAAGATCCCAGTGAAGACTTGAGACAAACTGGAGACTAAAAAATTGCCACCAATTAAAAAAGGGTATATCATTCAAAGCATCAGTGTATTAGTCGTTTTCACACTGCTATAAAGAATACCTGAGACTGGGTAATTTATAAAGGAAAGAAGTTTGATTGACTTACAGTTCTGCATGGCTGAGAACGCTTCAGGAATCTTACAATCATGGCAGAAGGCAAACGGAAAACAAAGCACATCTTCCCATAGTGGCAGGAGAGAGAGACAGTACAGGGAAAACTGCCACTTTTAAACCATCTGATCTCACGCGAACTCACTATCATGAGAATAGCATGGGGAAAATCACCTCCATAATGCAATCATCTTTCACCAGGTCCCTCCCTCAATACGTGAGGGTTACAATTCAAGATGAGATTTGGGTGGGAAAAGAGAGCCAAACCATATCATTTCACCTCACGCACCCCCAAATCTCATGTCCTTTTTACATATAAAAGCCAATCATGCCTTCCCAACAGTTTCCTGAAGTCTTAACTCATTCCATCATTAACTCAAAAGTCCAAGTCCAAAGTCTCATCTGAGATAAGGCAAGTCCCTTTGACCTATGAGCCCATAAGATCAAAATCAAGTTAATTACTTTCAACATACAATGGGGGTACAAGCGTTGGGTAAATGTTTCAATTCCAAATGGGAGAAATTGGCCAAAACAAAGGGGATGCAGGCCCCATGCAAGTCCAAAATCCAACAAGGCAGTCATTAAATCTTAAAGTTCCAAAATAATCCCCTTTGACTATATATCTCACATCCAGGGCATGCTGATGCAAGAGGTGGGTTTCCAAGGCCTTAATCAGCTCTTTCTCTGTGGCTCTGCTGGGTACAGCCCCTGAGACTGCTTTCACAGGCTGGTTTGAGGGCCTGCAGCCTTTCCAGGTGCAGGATACAAGCTGTCAGTGGATCTACCATTCCAAGTTCTGGATTCTGGAGTCTGGAGGATGGTGGTCCTCAGGGTCCACTAGGCAGTGCCCCAGATGGGACTCTGTGTGGGGGCTCCAACCCCACATTTCCCCTTTGCATTGCCCTAGTAGAGGTTCTCCATCACAGATTCATCCCTGTAGCAAACTCCTGCCTGGACATCCAGGCACTTCCATATATCTTCCAAAATCCAGGTTGAGGCTCCTAAAGCTGAACTCTTGTTTTCTGCGTACCTGCAAGCCCAACACCATGTGAAAGCCACCAATTCTTGGGGCTTGCATGCACAGAAGCAATAGGCTGAGCTGTACATTGGCCCCTTTTAGTCATGGCTGGAGCTGGAGTGGCTGGGACACAGGGCATCATATCCAAAGTCTGTACCAAGCAGTGGGGCCTTGTGACCAGCCCATGAAACCATTTTTCCTTCCTAGGCCTCTGGGCCTGTGATGGGAGGGGCTGCCTTGAAGATCTCTGAAATGTCCTGGAGATATTTTCCCCATTGTCATGGGGATTAGCATTTGGCTCCTTGTTACCTATGCAAATTTCTGCAGCCAGCTTGAATTTCCCCCAAGAAATTAGGTTTTCTTTACTGCCACATGGTAAGGCTGCAAATTTTCCAAACTTTTATGATGTGCTTCCCTTTAAAATAAAAGTTCCCATTTCAGATGATCTCTTTGTGGATGTATAAGACTGAACACTTTCAGACTCACCCATGTCACATCTTGAATGCTTTGCTGCTTATACATTTCTTCCACCAGACACCCTAAGTTATCTCTCTCAAGTTCAAACTTCCACAGATCTCTAGGGCAGGGGTGAAATGTCACCAGTCTCTTTGCTAAAGCATATCAAGAGTGAGCGTTACTCCAGTTCCCAGTAAGTTCCTCATCTTCATCTGAGACCACCTCAGCCTGGACTTCAACTATAGTTGAAGTTTCTAGGAAGTTAACCAGTTTCTAGAAAGTTCCAAATTTTTTCAGATCTTCCTGTCTTCTTCTGAACCTGCTAAACTGTTCATCTTGTGCTTGTTACCCAGTTCCAAAGTCACTTCCACTAGTTCAGATTATCTTTATGGCAGTGCCCCACTCCCAGTACCAATTTTCTGTATTAGTCCATTTTCAAATTGCTATAAGGAATACCTGAGACTGGGTAACTTATAAAGGCAACAGGTTTAATTTATGCACAGTTCTGCATGGCTGGGGATGCCTCAGGAAAGTTACAGTCATAGCAGATGGTAAAGCAGAAGCAAGGCACATCTCATGGTGGTAGGAGAGAGAGTGCAGGGGAAACTGCTACTTTTAAACCATCAGATCTTATGAGAACCCACTCACTAGCAGGAAAACATTAGTGAAACTGCTCCCATGATCCAATCACCTCCCACCAGTTCCCTCCCTCAACACATGGGGGTTACAGTTTGAGATAAGATTTGGGTGGGGACACAGAGTCAAACCATATCAATCAGGTACCTGGAAATAATACCCCAATATATGCTCATCAGAATGCATGGTATAAAAAGATGGAAGTGTAGCCTTTTATTCTATAAAACTTTTAATAACATTCTAGACTACAATTTCAACAGTTTTAATAAAGGCCACACTTGTTAGGGTAAGAGATTCAAGTCAGATTTTGAAAGTGTTAAATGGTTACGAAATAGGAACTTGCATCTCCCAGGAAAGGAGCATAGAGTATGAGCCCGGGATGCTGACACCAGAAGAATGGCTGCACTGAAATATCTTTAGAAGTGGCCCTAGAAAGATTATTTCCAATAAAAGATACTTTTTTTTTTAAAACTAAGAACTGAATTAGCTCCAGGAAAGCTAATATGATGTTAATATGGAAAGAAAGAGACCCTGATGATTGTTTTCCACAGCCTTGGAGGTTTAAAAAGAAATAGAAAGACCTTGCATGTTTAACACTTAAAGGCATTTTCTGAATGAAGAAATGAGTAACAAAATGTTTTCTATATAAGCTTTATAATAGGAAAAGTGCAATTCCATTTCCAATAATTATAGACAATAAAAATAATCCCTCTACCTGTAAGAATTAAGACCCAATATGATAGTTATCCTTTCAATCAAGGTAAATGTTAGTAATAACAAACTGCAGAGTAATAACTCTTCTAAAAATTCTCTTAAAAATACTGACATCATACATAGCAACTCTCCCCATTTACAACTTAGAATTCTGCTACTTAAAACACAGAGATGCAGATATCCAGTTTAGCAAAGTCAGAGGCCAAGCAAATCTATTCCCTAAAAAAGAAACAAGAAAACATGGCTAAAGTGTTGAAAATCTCAAGGCTTTGTAAAACAACCAAAGGCATATAACAAGTTAAGAATTTCAGAAGTCATGAAAAACTACTGAACCTTAGTGAAAGTCTGTGGTGTTTCTATTTGGGGATACTGCCATCCCTATTCCATTCATAGCCTGGTCATCATGGTAGATCTGCCATTGTGATGCAGTCTGTGAAACTCAATTGTTTTGCTGATGGAGAGGGTCTCCTTGATTTGGAGAAGAACTTGGATAAGTCATACTCAGCAGCATTGATAGTAACAGTAGTAATCCCAGGGGCAAGCAAAAAGAAAAGGCTACTACTTCAATAAGCCTGAGCTTACAGTCCTGAATGAGGAAAGCAATGGACTGAGAGACTAAGTAAAAAGTAAACAAAGATTGGCTAGAACAGAAGATTTGGAATATTTGCAGCACAAGAAATGATAAACTTTTGAATTGAGGGATATCTCAATTACTCAGATTTGATCATTACACATTCTATGCTTGTACCAAAATATCACATGCACTACATAAATGCACACTATTATGTATTTATAAAAATTTAAAATTAAAATGATTGGTTTCTTTCACATAGTAGTATGTATTTAGGGTTCATCTATGTCTTCTAACAGCTTGATAACTCATTTCTTTTTATCACTGAATAATATTCCACTGTCTGAATGTACCAGAGTTTATTTATCCACCTACTGAAGGAAATCTTGATTGTTTCAAAGTTCTGGGAATTATGAATAAAGCTGCTATAAACATGCACATGCAAGTTTTTGTGTGAACATAAATTTTTAACTCAATTTTCATAAATAATAAGCAGCATGAATTTTTAATCATATAGTAAGAGTATGTTTCATTTTTTAAAAACCTCCAGTCTTCTGAATTCACTGTGTCATTTTTCATTGCACAAGTAATGACCAGTATTTCCTGTTACACTACATGGTCAGGAGCATTTCGTGTTGCCAGTGATCCACATTTTGGCCATTCTAAGAGATGTGCAGGGTATATCACTCTTTAAATTTGCAATTCTGTGGTATGCTGTGGAGCATCTTTTCATACACTTATTTGCCATCTGTGTATTGTCTTTGATGAGATGTCTGTTAAGGTCTTTGGGTTATTTGTTAATACGACTTTTTTTTATTATTGATTTCTAACAGTTCTTTGTATGTTTTGCCTAAGTCTTTTATCAGATGTGTATTTTGCAAATATTTTCTCAAAGTCTGATTTTTCTTCTAATTTTCTTGATATTGTCTTTCACAGAAGTTTTTACTTTTAATGAAGTCCCACTTACTCTTTCTTTCACTGATAGTACCTTCAGTATTATATCTAAAAACTCATAGTCATATCCAGGTCATCTAGATTTACTCTTATGTTATCTCCTAGGAGTGTTGTTTTTCATTTTACTTATGGATAATAATCCATTTTTGTGAAAGGTTTAAGGTCAGTCTCTTGATATTTTATGTGAATGACCAGTTTTTTCAGCACAACTGTTATAGAGATTATTTTTGCTACGTTGTTTTGCCTTTGCTTCTTTATCAAAGATCAGTTGAGCATATTTATGCAGTCTATTTCTGAACTTAATTGATAGTTTTACCTATTCTTTCCCCAACACTACACTGTCTTGATTATTGTAGCTGATTGTTTTTTGTTGCTTTGTTTTGTTAGGTTTTTAAGAGACAGGGTCTTTTAGAGACAGGGTTCTGTTTTATTGGCCAGTCTAGAGTGCAAAGGAATGATCATAGCTCACTGCATGCTTGTACTTCTGGGCTGAAACAATTCTCTTGCTCTAATTTCTCAAGCAGCCAGGACTACAGGTGTGTTCCCACATGCCCAGCTAGTATTTAAATTTTTGTAGAGATGGGCTCTCACTGTTCCATTTAGACTGGTCTTAAACCCCTGGCCACAAGTGATCTTCTCACCTCAGCCACCCAAACTACTGGAATTACAGGTATGAGCCACCACCTGTCCTACTGTAGCTCTCTAGTAAGTCCTGGAGTCAGAAAATATCAGTCCTCCAATTTTGTTGTACTGCAATATTGTGTTGGGTATTCTGGGTCTTTTGCTGTTTCATATAAATATTACAATCAGTTTGTCAATATTCACAAAATAACTGTCTGAACTTTTACTTGAGATTGCATTAAATCTATAAATTAAGTTGGGAAGAACTGATATCTTAAGAATATTAAATATTTCTATTCATGGACATGGACTATTTCTCCATGTTCATTAATATTTATTTAGTTAATTTATTTTATCCAACAGAGTTTTATAGTTTGCTGATACAGATATTATAAATATTTTGTCACATTTATGCCCAATTATTTCACTTTTGGGGGTGCTAATGTAAATAGTGTTTCTTTAATTTCAAATTCCACTTGTTTATTGATGGTATACTGAAAATTGATAGACTTTTGTATAGTAAAGGTATATCCTGAAAGCTAAATATAATTGCCTATTAGTTACATAAGTATTTTTATTTATTCTTTCTTATTTTCTATATAGATGATTATGGAATCTGTGAACAAGGACAGTTGTATTTTTTTTCTCAATCTGTATTCCATCGACTTTCTTGTCTTATTGCATTTGCTAGATTTTCTAATACAATGTGAAATAACAGTGATAAACACTGACATCCTTACCTTCTTCCCAATCTTCTTAAGAAACGTTTAGGTTTCTCACTTTTAAGTATGATGTTAGCTGGGGTTTTATTGGAGATATGCTTTATCAAGTTGAGGAATTTTCCTTCTATTTCTACTCTACTGAATTTTTTATATAATTTTTTTTTGTATTTTATTGGATTTTGCCAGATTTTTTCTCTGCCTCTTCCTATTGATAAAATCATATAATTTTTCTTTCTTAGCCTGTTGGTGTGATGGATTACATTAATAAATCTTTCAATTTTGGACCAGCTTTGCATATGTAAAATAAATCCCAATTGGTTATAATGCACAATTCTTCTTATACATTGTTAAATTCAATTTGCAAATATTTTACTATTTTTTCATTTATAGTCATAAGATATATTGCTGTATAGTGAGTTTTTTTTTTCCTATCATATCTGTGTCTGGTTTTGGTATTGATATAATACTGGACTCATAGAAAGAGTTAAGAAGTATTTATTCTGCTTCTGTACACTGAAAAATATTGCAGATAATTGTTATTTTTTTTCTTTAAATGTTGGGTAGAATTTACCAGAAAACCCTTCTGGGAATAGCAATTCCTGTTTTGAAAGGCTACTAATTATTGATTCAAATTCCTTAACAGACTTAAGCTTTTTCAGATTGTCTATTTCCTTTTGTGTGGGTTGGTACATTGAATTTTTAAAGGAATGGTATGTTTCATCCAGGTTATCAAATGTGTGAGCATATAGTCGTTCATATAATTAAAAAAAATAAACTTTAACATCCATAGAATCTCTAGTGCTGTCCTTTTTCATTTCTGATATTACTAATTTGTGTCTTCTCTTCTTTTTTCCTAATTTATGATGGCTAGAATCTTATTAATTTTATAAATGCTTTAAAAAAACAACTTGGTTTTGTTGACTTTGCACTATAAATTTTGTTTACAGTTTATTTCCGCTCTAATTCTTATTTATTTTCTTCTGGATTTATTTCTACATACTGTACAATTTTAATTATATCATATTCTGAAAAAGACAAAACTATATAGAGAGTAAAATAATTAGTAGTTGTGAAGGGTTGGTCAGGAAATGGTTTAATGGGTAGAGCATAGAGGATGTTTAAGTCAGTGAAATTACTCTGTATATTATAATGGTGGTTACATTTTATTACACATTTATCCAACTCATAAAATATGCAGCACCAAGAGTAAATCCTAATGTGAACTTAGGACGTAGGGTGGCTATGATGTGTCAGTGTAGGTCTGTCAACTGATAAGAATGTACCATTTTGGTGGAGGTTGTTGATAATGGGGGGAGGATATACATTACTGATAGGAGTATATGGAAAATATCTGTGCCTCCCTCTTAATTTTGTCATAAACATAAAATGACTCTAAAAAATTAAGTGGAACAAAAAAAGAAAGAAAAAGGAGGTGACCACCAAGTAAAACAGGTTGGAATGAAGGCTGAGAGGAGGAGACTGATTTGACAATTAGAAGGTCATTGGTGACTCAGAAACAAAAATAATTTATAAGCAGTTATAGAAGCCAGACATAGTAAATGAGGCCCAATAACTGGCAAGAAGATAGAAGCAGATTTAGAGTATACTTTTGACGGCCTTAGTGGCAATGGAATCTCTGGGGCATAAAAATTTTTTAATTGCAAAGTTATCAAACAAACTCTCTTTTAAAAATTAACCAAGGAGGCTCTTTTAAAAAGAATGATAAAAATATTTTAGATGATAAGCTAATTAGCCTGATTTGATCATTCCACAATATTTACATGTAATGTAACATCATATTATACTCCTTAAATATATACAATTATTTGTCAATTACAAATAAAGCTTAAAAAAAATCCAAGAAATAGGACTGCATTAAATTCCTTGATGAGGTTCCACACATGTGCATAAGAAAAGAAAAGAAACGCCCAAGTTAAGCTCAAATCCCTGCTTAATTGTGAGAATAAAATTGCCTACAGAGGAGATATGAGAGTGCCTAGTGGTCAGAAAAATAAGAAAAGTCTTGAAAACTACCTGATCATTGAATGTACTCCTTAACACATGTACAGATACATTAGCAGAGTATGGAACACTTATGGACTGATCAGTCATTGCCCAAATCTGACCAATTATTGGATTACCACTAAGTTATACAAACATACAGATGACTACTAACCAGATATAAAAATAAAAACTATACTAAAAATTAATAAAACTGAGCAGACACATTAGCAAGAAAATCAAATGTTCAAATATTTAGTCAAATATATTAATAAGCTAACAAAAAAAGCAGTAACAACAAACTTCAGGGGATAAAATTAGAATCCAGAGTTGCTACAGTATCTCTCCAGTTTTCTTTTCTTTTCTTTTTCTTTTGCCCAAGCTGGAGTGAGTGCAGTGGTGTCATCTCGGCTCACTGCAACTTCTGCCTCCGGGGTTCAAGCCATTCTCCTGCCTCAGCCTTCTGAGTAGCTGGGATTACAGACAACTGCCACCCAACACGTCAAATTTTTATGTTTTTAGTAGAGATGAGGGGCAGGGGAAGGAGGTGTTTCACCATGCAGGCCAGGCTCATCTTGAACTCCTGACCTCAGGTGATCACCTGCCTCAGCTTCCCAAAATGCTGGGATTACAGGCATGAGCCACTGTGCTCAGCCTCTCCAGTTTTCAATGAAGAAATCATAGGGCATGCAAGAAAAAAGAAAGCATGTTCACCAGTCAAGGAGGAGAAAAGTAATGAATAGAAATTTCGTCTTATTGGGCCCTGGTGTAGAACTTAGGTGACATAGACTTTGAGGCAGCAATTATAAATATGTTCACAGAGATAAAAGAAACAATGTTTAAATAACTAAGGGAAATAAGGTAACAATGACTCAACAAATAGAGAATTTCAATAAAGATGTAGAAATTCTAAAAGAGAATCAAATGTAAAATCAAAAGATGGAAAGTATAATGACATATTTAACAATTTATAAGAAAATACTCACTGGCAGATTTGAGATGGTAGTAAAGAGTATCAGTGGACTTGAAAATAAGGCAATAGGGAAAAAATTTTTGCAATCTACCCATCTGACAAAGGGCTAATATCCAGAATCTACAAATAACTAAAACAGATTTACAAGAAAAAAACAAATAAGCCCATTCAAGAGTGGGCAAAGGATATGAACAGACATTTTACAAAAGAAGACATACATGAGGCCAACAAGCATATGAAAAAATGCTCATCATCACTGGTCAATAGAGAAATGCAAATCAAAACCACATTGAGATACCATCTCACGCCAGTTAGAATGGGGATCATTAAAAAATCGGGAGACAACAGTTGCTGGAGGGGATGTGGAGAAATAGGAACACTCTTACACAGTTGGTGGGAGTGTAAATTAGTTCAGCCATTGTGGAAGACAGTGTGGTGATTTCTCAAGGATCTAGAAATAGAAATTCCATTTGACCCAGCAATCCCATTATTGGGTATATACCCAAAGAACTATAAATCATTCTGCTATAAAGACTCATGCACTAGTATGTTCATTGCAGCCCTGTGTACAATAGCAAAGACCTGGAACCAACCCAAATGCCCATCGATGATAGACTGGACAGGGAAAATGCGGCACATATACACCATGGAATACTATACAGCCACAAAAAACGATGAGTTCGTGTCCTTTGTAGGGACATGGATGAACCTGGAAACCATCATTCTCAGCAAACTGACGCAAGAACAGAAAATCAATCACCACATGTTCTCACTCATAGGTGGGTGTTGAACAATGAGAACACATGGACACAGGGAGGGGAGCATCATACACTGGGGTCTGTCAGGGGGAAATAGGGGAGGGACAGCGAGGGGTGAGGAGTTGGGGAGAGATAGCATGGGGAGAAATGCCAGATATAGGTGATGGGGAGGAAGGCAGCAAATCACACTGCCATGTATGTACCCATGCAACAATGTTGCATGTTCTTCACATGTACCCCAAAACCTAAAATGCAATTTTAAAAAAATGGAGATCTAATTGTACCTCAAATTAAAAAAAAAAAATTATGGAGACCTAATGTATAGCACAATAACTATGGCTAATAATAACGTAGTGTGTATTTGAAATTTGTAAAGAGAGATCTTAAATATGCTTACCACAAGCAATATAAAATGGTAAGGTAACTATACGAGGCAAATATGTTAATTAGCTTGGGTGTGGTAATTATTTCACAATGCATATGTAAATAAAAATATGTTGTATACCTTGAAAAAAAAGAAAGAAAGAAAGAAAGAAAGAAAGAAAGAAAGAAAGAAAGAAAGAAAGAAAGAAAGAAAGAGGGTGGCTGGACGCAGTGGCTCACACCTGTAATCCCAGCACTTTGGGAGGCGGAGGCAGGCGTATCATGAGGTCAAGAGATTGAGACCATCCTGGCCAACATGGTGAAACCCCATCTCTACTAAAAATACAAAAATTAGCTGGGTGTGGGAGCGCGCGCCTGTAGTCCTAGCTACTCGGGAGGCTGAGGCAGGAGAATTGCTTGAACCCGGGAGGCGGAGGTTGCAGTGAGCCGAGATCGTGCCACTGCACTCCAGCCTGGCGCCTGGTGACAGAGCAAGGCTGTCTCAAACAAACAAAAAAAAAAGGGTTAAAATAAAGCTAATGCCACATTCCAGATAAAGGGAAGTAACAAATACATTAATCTAACAACAGTAGGCTTAACCTAAATTTTTCAAGAAGCTTAGTATCATTTCATTTTTTTTCTTTTTTAGTGGAAAATTAGGGATTATTTGGCAATGCTGCTTTATACTAGTAGTCAACAATGATGAAGTCAAGTGCAGGAATAACCTAAGAATAACAACCAGTGAGGCACATAAAATTGTTTTTAGGGCACTATTTGAAAAATTCATGGATTTTCATAGCAGATACATCCCTATGTTGTTTGCTTATGTGAGCCAAGAGGTCATTAAAATATTATTCACAACACATAAAGACTTCTCAACGGAAGCTATTGTCCTAAACTCACCCTCTGCTAGAAATGAGTCATGCTATTCACAATTCTTTTAACAAAGGTATCGTCCATCTTTTTTTTTTTTTTTTTTTTTTTTTTTTTTTTAGACAGTGTAACACTATGTTGCCCAGGCTGGTGTGCAGTGATGCAATCTCAGCTCACTGCAACCTCCGCCTTCCGGGTTCAAGTGATTCTCCTGCCTCAGCCTCCCGAGTAGCTGGGACTACAGGTGTGTGCCACCATGCCCGTCTAATTTTTTGTATTTTTAGTAGAGACAGGGTTTCACCACGTTAGCCAGGATGGTCTCTATCTCCTAACCTCATGCTCCACCTGCCTCAGCCTCCCAAAGTGCTGGGATTACAGGCGTGAGCCACCACGCCCAGCCGTTTTTAATTTCCTTCAGCAATGTTTTGCACTTCTCATTGTTTAAGACTTTCACTTCTTTGGTTAATTCCTGAGTATTTTATTCTTTTTGATGCTATTACCAGTAGAATACTCTTGTAATTTCCTTTTTAGGTTGTTCATCATTAGGGTATAGAAATAAAACTGAATTTTGTGTGTTAACTTTGTAGCCTGCTACTTTGCTAAATTCATTTATTAGTTCTGACAGTTTTTTGTGGAATCTTTAGGGGTTTCTACACATAAAATCGTATCATCTGCAAACAGAGATAGTGTTACTTCTTTCTTTCCAATTTGGATGCATTTTATTTCTTAATCTTCCTTGATTTCTCTGGCTAGAAATTCTAGTACCAGTTTAAATAAAAGTGTTGAAAGGAGGCAACCTCTCCTTGGTTCCCGATCTTACAGGAAAAGCTTTCAATCTTTCATCGAGTATGATGTTAGTTGTGGGCTTTTCATATATGACTTTTATTATGCTAGTAGTTTCCTTCTATTCCTATTTTGCTGAGATTTTTTAATATGAACAACTCTATAGAAATGTACTTTGTACCTTAAGAAAAATGAAACAATAACCCAGAACTTTTAATTCAGTAGCAAAATGAATTAAAAGCAAGCTGGGCACAGTGGCTCATGCCTATAATCCCAGGACACTGGGAGGCCAAGGTAGAAGGATTGCTTGCACCCAGGAGTTCAAGACCAGCCTGGGAAACATGGTGAGACCCAGTCTCTACCAAACATTTAAAAATCAGTCAGGCATGGTGGCACGTGCCTATAGTCCCAGCTACTTAAGAGGCTGAGGTGAGAGGATCTCCTGAGCCCAGGGGGCCGAGGCTGCAGTGAGTTATGAACATGCCACTGCACTCTAGCCTAGGTGACAGAGCAAGACCTTGTCTCAAAAAAAGAAAAATAACACAGCAAGATATTAGTCTTCCCACAGTGAAAAATCCTTCTTTAATTGCAATCAAGTGCTGTTGAATACTATAGAAAGCAGCCCTGATTGTAACATATAAAAAGTTATACCTGGCTCATTAGCTTGCTTTTCGAAGTTCCAAAATTTTGTCTTTCTAAACTTTTTTATTTTTATGTACTTCCTTACAGATCTTAAAATTTTACATAGACACACACATATTATGCATGATACGGTCCTCTTTCATTTCAAGTCTTATAAAAATTAATACTACTTAGCTAACAAGGTGTAAACTAGAAAACTATGACAATGACCAAAAATCAAATGACCTAATAATAGCTTAAGCTTTATGTGGTCCACACAAAATATCCTACTAAGTTTGCAAATCATTTATTCAACTCACTAAAATGTAAGATAGATACAATGCAATCCAAGGTACTTCCTTACCTTTACTTATAAACATTTATATTCTCTACTTACATAGTAGTAGGGGAAATACTGTAATCAGAGAATGATTTAGGTCTCTATTTCAATCTGATAATCAAGGAGGCAGGACAACATAAACTTTATAAGGCAAGTAGCACACATTAAGTAGTAGGAAAAAATGATTTGCACAATTAAGTTCAAAGGAAGGTGTACTCAATGCGAATTAAGACGGTAAGAAAAGTTCTAAAAAGGTCAGTCTTGGATAATGGCTTCAATGGCAAGACAGGTGTCAACAAGTAAGCAAAGAAGGTAGACTGCCTTCAAGAAGCTCTTCCAGTGGCTAGCTCAGTGATCTTTAAATCTCTGTTAAAAGGACACACCCTACCCACAAAGGTCTTCTCTGCCCTTCAGTTCTAAGTGGGAGAAGTGCTTCAAGTATATTAATAGATTATGATGATTTATAATTACCTTACTGGATGATCTGTGTACTTATATTTGCCTTCACATTTGAAGACTGGCTCCTTAGGAAGAGGAGCTAGGTCTGTCTTATTCGCTGCTACAACCCAGCCCCTAACTATCCAGGCCCTGGCAGACGGTCAATAGATATCTGCTGAGTGACTGAAAGCCAGCAATCACAGTAGAGGACAGAGCAGGATCTAACTGGAAAACACTAGGGAAAAGGGAAAACAGGCTGGGTGCTGAGGCTGACACCTGCAATCCCAGCACTTTGGGAGGCCAAGGCGGGTGGATCACTTGAGGTCAGGAGTTTGAGATCATGACCAAAATGATAAAACCCAGTTTCTAGTAAAAATACAAAAATTAGCTACGTGTGGTGGTCCATGCCTGTAATTCCAGCTACTCGGGAGGCTGAGGCAGGAGAATCATTTGAACCCAGGAGCCAGAGGTTGCAGTGAGCCGAGATCGCACCACTGCACTCCAGCCTGAGCAACAAAATAAGACTCCAACTCAAAATAAAAAGGGTTGGTGGGGAGAGACAGACAGAACAGGAACACAGACCAAACCAGTCTTTCTGTAAGTTCAACAGTAAAGATAAATAAAACCAGAGTTCAAAAGAAAAGTAGGCCCAAGGAAGATGTTGATATTGACCCTCAGATTGAAGGAAAAAAATGAGTTGGTATTTGAGCTGGTCCATGAAAAAGAGAATTACTATGTAGATATATGAAGAAGACAAAGAAGCAGCTTTTCAGAAGAGAAAAAACAGTTGAACCAAAGCTGAAGGATCAGAACTAAGCATGGCAAGTGTTGGGGGCAATGTGTCCTGTCTGAAATAAAAGATGTGCTCTAGGGTCAAGTAAGAAAGCAAGCCAGGTAAGGAGGGGTAGTCTAAGACTGCAGAAGGCCTTGAACAGAAATTAATTTGGCTTAAGTTCCATATCCAATGTATTCTGGTATTTTTGTTACCATTTCAGAGGAAAAACTTTATGCAATAACAAGGAGGTTATTCAAAGGAAGATGTGGCAAGATCCACCGAAATTTTAGTATAGAATTTGGTAGGACATTTCTGTCATGAAAAACTTTATTCCTTTCCTTCTCCTAATAGTATATTCAATGTAATGTGAAAACCTTCTAGTTGACAATAACGAATCCTGACATCTGACTTTTTCTGACATACAAGCAATAGGAGCTGTAGGATGACCACACACATCACTCTGATCATGCATGGCACGCAAGTCTGATGGAAACAATGTCTATTCTTCATGGCTCATTTGAAGGGAAAAGCAACAAAAGAAACAAATACTATAAAAGGAAAAAAACACTATGTAGTCATTTAACAAAGAACTGGAGAGTAAAAGACCTTTTATACTCTATCTACACTCTAGCAAAAGACAAACACTTGCATAGAAAACTAGCACGGGCCTGGTGCAGTGGCTCACACTGCACTTTGGGAGGCTGAGGCAGGACGATGACTTAGCCCAGGAGTTTGAGACCAGCCTGAGCAACACAGAGAGACCTTGCTCCTAAAAAAAAGTGTGTGTGTGTGTGTGTGTGTGTGTGTGTGTACATATGTGTACGTATATATGTGTGCATATGTAGATATACATACAATATATATGTGTGTGTATATATACATACCTAAAGGCATACATATGTGTGTATACATATATAAAACACATACATACGTGTAAATATATAAAACATATATGTATATATGTGGTTTTTAACTAGCCAGGCATGCGGTGGCATGCACCTGTGGTGGCATGCACCTATGGTCCTGGCTCCTCAAGATGCTGAGGTGGGAGGATTAATTGAGCCCAGGAGGTCGAGGCTACAGTGAGCTGTGATCATGACACTGCACTACAGCCTGGGCAACACAAGACTCCGTCACAAAAAAAAAAAAAAAAAAGAAATAGCACAATAACGACCATTACAAAGCAATATGCACCCAAAGAGTAAATACAAGGCCAGGCACAGTGGCTCACACCTGTAATCCCAGCACTTTGGAAAGCCAAGACGGGTGGATCACTAAGTCAAGAGATCAAGACCATCCTGGCCAACATGGTGAAAACCCATCTCTATTAAAAATACACAAAAAAAAAAATAGCTGGGAATGGTGGCACACACCTGTAGTCCCAGCTACAAAGGAGGCTGAGGCAGAAGAATCACTAGAACCTGGAAGGCAGAGGTTGCAGTGAGCCAAGATCACGCCACTGCACTCCAGCCTGGTGACAGAGCAAGATTCCATCTCAAAAAAAAAAAAAGTAAATACAAGTTTTTCATCCTCAGCTCCAAAAGAAAACACTAAAATTATTTTTCTATGATGAACTATAAGATTTTGTTTTGAACTTTGTATGCTCTTATGCCTCTATTTTTCCCTGACAACCGATTACTGCCTTATTATATTTTCAGAGATTACAAAGTATATTTTAAAGTTATCTAGTTAAGTGTTTATTATGTCCTCTAGCATTTTAACTTGTTTAAATATACAAAGTTAACTATTTTGCAAGAAAAACCAAAATGAATACAGAATGTAACATTTGCTAAATATTTCACAATTATGATTCACATCAGCATTTTTACGTATTTCGCTCAATTACAATGAGCTTTCTCAGAATGTATGTTTTGCAAATAGTCAAGTCTGATCTATTTTTCCTGTTTTCATTAGAGGGGACAGTGACTCGGCTTCTAAATGGCCTGAAAGTTAAGCCGAAGAATAAAAGCAACATGGTTATTTTTAGAGCTCTACAGGCATAAAAATACAGCACTAAACTGTGACCTACAGCTATGCACGGCAAAGCATCACATCATGCGACAGTCTTCACTTTAGCTAGGAGCACATCTTCGGTGTTTCAGACAACTATTCTTCATTTCATTACCAAAGACATGTCGGAATGCATTTAGGACCAGCATCCATAGCTGCTGGCATTTTTTTCAAATAGACTGAGCTACATTCAAAAGGCAGACCATTATATAAGTGGTGAAGATTAAATAGTAAGTTATTTTTGTCATTTCTTCTAGCTTCCTTACAAGATGAATTAATGAGCATTCTCTCCAAATGAAGACATCACAACCTCATTCCTAACACAGAAAGTTATTTATTTCAAATACAATTTCAGTGGATAAATAAGGCGGCACATTCCTTCAACAAAGGACACATCCAGGAAAGCAAGATATGTCTGGCTGAAACACAGCTTCACCACCAATTTCAGTCAACTCTGGCAACATCGCATCAGCCCATCAACTTAACAGGTAAGCTTTAAACCTTTTCTGTACAAAACATAAATCAAAAGTATCTGTGGCACTTGCCCCAACATTAATATTTTAAGTCTCCTAAGAACTTTCAAGAGCAAGTGTTACTGTTATTTTCAGATATCGTTCAGTCTATAGATTATCTCTGACTTTGTGTATCTAATTCCTCCTTAGCTACATAAAAGCATTTTCAAAGCTTGGTTTCTGCCACTGACCCAGTTAAAAATTAAGACGTTAATCCATGTTCTAATCTTATTTTGACCTGCATATCTAACCAGTGAAAAAAATCATGCACTTTTCAGGCAAATTTATTGTAAAGAAACAATAACATCAGAACCACAATATTTTTTGCAAATAAACAAGTGAAAATATTTCCATAGGCTAAAAATGCCACTTTTTGGCTGGATGAAGTGGCCCAAAAACGATTCCTACAAACCTACACACTATCCTGGCTCAGATGTAGTGACAAAGACTCTGTTTCGGGAATTAAAATGGCACCTAAAGGAGCGAGAAAGATTAATACAAGAAATCGAAAATGAACAAAGAGTGAAAAAAACAGGTGTGGATTACAACTGGCTCAGAAACTACCAGAATCCCCACACAACTATCCCAGTGACTGAACAAAGACAACTTGAAGTTCTTTGCTCACAAGTTCAACCTTGCCAAACTGGAACTATTCTCAGCAGGTAAAAATACTATGTTCTCTTATGATACTTGCTACTGCTAAGTCTAAGTTCCTCATACATTTTGACTGGAAATTGTATTCTATCATGTAAATTCTTTAACTGTATAGATATCTGGTGAGAAACTGTTTTAAATTACCTTCAAACTTTCTCCACTAGAAGCATGATTTTTTATTTTATTTTTTATTTTTTTCATCCTCCTACCACCAGTATAGAAGCATAATTTTAAAACAACATGCATATTACTCAAAAGGTAGGTAACTAGTATACAACTACACTATTCAAGCTGTATTTTGGAGATAAAAGAGATATAACAAAAAAGGTTCTAAACTGAATATTCATTATCACATTCCTCTAGATTTCGAGAAGTTTTGGCTGAAAATGATGTATTGCCATGGGAAATAGTCTACATCTTCAAGCAAGTTCTGAAAGACTTCCTAAGCAGCTCTGACAGAGGCAGTGAGCAAGAGGACCTGGAAGACTCGGGGAGCATGGACTGCCTTGCTCCTTCTGCGATCCCAGGTGAAAGCTCCAAGAGGGCAGACAAAGATGAAATACCCACAATTTCCAGTTACGTAGACAAAAACACAAAGGACAGGTTCCCAGTGTTCTCACACAGAATATGGAACCTACCATATTATCACCCATCTAGTTAAGTTACTTATAACTAGGAGAGTTTTTATGACCACCTTAGAATCATAACTCTTAATATTAAGAAAAAGTAATGTGACTTTAAGTTTCTCTTCCTTACAAGGCCAGTATCCTGTGGATGTATCCTATGTTTTAAATTGTATTCTTTTTTCAACCATTCTAAACATGCTGTTTTCATTGAATAGTATGCTTTTAACTAAAATTTTTCCTAAATATTTTGAAAAAATGTTTCAAGTATTTTCTTATACCTCAAACCCACCTCACAGGAACTAAAGCAACTTTATTTAGTATGAAGTTTGACAAATTCTGTACAAAACTTAGATATTTACCTTGAGTTTTATTCCAAAAGGAAGCTATGTATAGAATTAAATAAATGATTAATGTGAATCTTATCTTTACAATATAACAAAAATGAGAAGTCAACATCCCACTCTGTGATCATCATTCTCAGCAGGGGATGGGGAGAAGGGCGGCGAGGGAGAAAATAACATGTAGTTTAAAAATAAAACAGGGCTTTAACCCAACACTCAGCTTTGTTTTTTTGTTCAAGAAGGAGTCTTGCTCTGTTTCTCCGGCTGGAGTGCAGTGGCCTGATCTCAGCTCACCGCAACCTCTGCCTCCCAGGTTCAAGCCAATTCTCCTGCCTCAGCCTCCTGAATAGCTGAGATTACAGACACGTGCACCACACCCAGCTAATTTTTGTATTTTTAGTAGAGACGAGGCTTCCCCATGTTGGTCAGGCTAGTCTTGATCTCCTGACCTCATGATCTGCCCCCTCCCCTCAGCCTCCCAAAGTGCTGGGGTAACAGGCATGAGCCACTGGGCCCAGCCTCAGCTTTGTTTTCAATCACAGTACTTTTAAGCTCAACATTAAGGGAAAGTATAATAAAACTCAGCTCTGTATTATAACAGTAAAAATAAATAGACTGATTTAGCAACATGAGTAGCTGCCACTCTCAAAGAAAAACATTCACTGTTGGTGAGTAATTTAAACTTATACTCAGGTAACAGCAAAATATATAAAACTTGGCTTTTCATAACTTTTTTAAAAGTAGGAAACTATATATTAGTCAGATTTATTCTTTTGATAAAGTGTTAGAATTCATTATTAAAGTAAGTCCAGCCAGCCATGGTGACTCATGCCTGTAATCCCAGCACTTTGGGAGGCCAAGGTGGGCAGATCACAAGGTCAGGAAATCAAGACCATCCTGGCCAACATGGTGAAACTCCACCTCTACTATAAAACACAAAAATTAGCCGAGCATGATGGTGGTCACCTGTAATCCTAGCTACAGAGAGGCTGAGGCAGGTGAATCACCTGAACCCAGGAGGCAGAGGCCGCAGTGACCCGAGATCGTGCCACTGCACTCCAGCCTGACTTCATCTCCAAAAAAAAGGGAAGTCCAAGGAGCCTAACCATAACTTTGTATTTAAAGATTTATTGGTTTTCTTTCATCTAAAAAGAAAAATATGTATGTATCAAAATTGGAATTAGCTGGGTGTGGTGGCACACACCTGCAGTCCTGGCTACTCAGGAGGTTGAGGCAGAAAGCTCACTGGAGCCCAGGAGTTCAAGGCTGCAGTGAGCTATGATCACACCACTGCCCTCCAGCCTGAGCAATAGAGCAAGATCTTGTCTCAAAAAAAAAAACCACCTTTTTTCAAAAAGACTAGAACTAAACATACACTACAAAAAAAAAATACCTTTTAACTTTATTCTCTCTGCATTCTTGGCCAACTTCTGTACCATTTTCAACTGACCTCAATTTGGTCTTAAATCGCAATCATATAATGCAACGACCTGATTCGGGTTTAACAAGACAATGTAAACAGAAACACAGTCCCAAGAAGATTTAAAATAAAGACACCTCTCACTCCTGCTCTCAAATTTTTTCAGTTTTCATACATACTACCTTTGGCTTCTTTAGTCACTGTAAGATTTCTTAGAGTGGAAACCATTTGTGAGAGAGATAAACGCCCCAAAAAAGTACACAATTGCTTATTGTGAAGTGAATATAGAAAGTAGCAAATGTGAGTTTTAAGAAAATATCATTGCCTTAATGGTGAGAACAAATTTTTCACTTAAAGAAACACAGAGAATGTGAAGTTTGTATATGAAGGCCAGTACCAGAACTGGTCATCCCACCATACATACCAGGAAACATATGCTACAAAGAGGCACAAATCATTTCCTTCTTTCTCCAAGGCTCCTCAGGCAGCCACTGGACAACACCATACCACTTTCAGGAGAGAGTCATCCTCTGTATTCAGATAGGAAATAATAACTCCTGGCAAAAACCCTCTGGTGACAGAAGCAGCTATGGACAGTTATATCACTCCACTAGTTCAGAATGAAAATGAATCCCAGACACTCTAAGTTCACCCACATGCAATTAAATTAATTTTCCATCCAAGCTTGAAAAGAGAAAGGAAAACTACATTAAGTTTTGAGTTTCCATCTCTCACTTTGTTGTTGGTAAGCCTAATACTCATATCCTGTGAGAGTATTGGTATATGTAATTTAAAACTGTAGTTATTTCTGGAAAACCTATATATCAAATAGAAATTTTAATATAAATAACTTCCTGAATATTGACAGATCCATGTTTTTATACACTGGACTATTTATAATACCTAAAGCTGGCAAAGGACTCAGGATCGAAAATATAAAGAGGGGCACAGGTGGGAAGGGAAAGACTGGGAATGCTTCAGGTGTGTTTCATCAAGAGAAAGTAGCATTAGTTCAAGAGCTACAATTTTTAGCTAGGGAGCAGAAAGAATAAATGAATCCACATAAAAGCATCCGGCATAATCCCCGACATATAATAGGCTCTCAAGGTACCATTACTAGCCAGCCCAATCCATTTAATATTAATATAATAATATTAATATAATTCTTTTACATGCCAGACACATACTAAGCACTATGAGTGCATCCTCATTTAATCCTATCCTTGTAAAGGAGGCAGATGAGCAAACTGCCTCAGATACATCCAATGGCTTGCTGGTACAGTGGTAACTGGCAGAGCTGAGATTCACACCCAGGCTGCCGTGTCCCTCTCCCAACATATCTCTGAGCTCCAAATGCACAGAGCCAATTGCCTATGTGATGCCTCCTCTTAGATGCTCACAGGCAACTTAAAAATCAACATGTCTTCCTTCAGTACACTCCATTCAAAAATGTAAAAAAAAAGAGAAACACCAATATGTTCAAAATCAAAGTCAGAGTTTTTTTCTCAAGGGACAACCAGAACTCAAAAAAGGAACCAGCTAGTACCAATACACACACACCCTCTAAAAGCTTAATTCTTCAAACATCATCAACTAGTTTGTTTGTTTGTTTGTTTGTTTTGAGACAGAGTTTCACTCTTGTTCCCAAGCTAGAATACAATAATGTGATCTCGGCTCACTGCAACCTCTGCCTCCCGGATTCAAGTGATTCTCGTGCCTTCAATTAGTATTTTCTATTTCAGTAAATGACACCACCACCTATCTACTCAATGCTACAAGCCAGAAATCTCAAAATCATTCTGGTCCCCCCTTGGGATGGGGGAGGGGCCAAAAACAATCACAAATCACAGAGGTAACTGGCGGAGCTGGGTTTTGGCTGTCACAAACAAGAACAGATGGAGGCAGGAGTTCAGTGCTTGGAGAAGGTAAAAAGTTGTTTAAAAGACTAGAGACACTAGGAAAGAAGGTAGGGGAGGGCTGCTTTAGCTACAGAGGTCACAGGAAACTTCTCTAAGGAGACATCCGAACAGGGTCCCAAATAAAGAAGTGAGCCTGTCATGGGAAGGGGGCAAGGGGAAGCACTGAACACAGAAGAGTCATGTGGAAGCTGCAAAGTGGGAAACAGCTATCTTCTAGACAATGTGACCAGAGTGCAGCAAGAGAGCAGCAGATGAGGAGATGCCCGATGGAGGGATGCTGGCCAAGCTAAGATGCAGAGTCAGACGAAATTTTGTCCTAACAGCAATCGATGCCACAGGAGGTCACACACGTGCTCAAAGAACCTCACATGTGAAGGTTTATTCAAGAATCTGTTCGTTCAACACTTTTTTAAGAGAGGCTCTTGCTTTGTTGCGCAGGCTGGAGTACAATGGTGCAATCAGAGTTCACTGCAGCCTCAAACTCCTGGCCTCAAGTGATCCTTCCATGTCAGCCTGCCAAGTAGCTGGGACTGCAGGCAGGCATCACAACACCTGGCTAATTTTAATATTTTGTAGAGACAGGGTGTCCCTATGTTGTCCAGGCTAGTGTCGAACTCCTGGTCTCAAGTGATCCTCCCACCTCAGCTTCCCAAAGCACTGGGATTACAGGCATAAGCCACCATGCCAGGCCATCATTCAGCAAATACTAACTAAGCATCTACATCATGCCAGGCATTCTTTTAGGTGCTAGATTATTGGGGGTTAAGGTTGAAAAGTCAGGAGACCAAACATAGAAGGTTTTTGCAATAATCTAGGTAAGAGATGATGGCAGTGGTTTGGTCTAGGTGGTGACAATGCAAACCATGAGCAGCACTCTTATTCTGGAAATATTTTATAGTACACTTGCCAGGATATTGTGACTTTTATTGTTTGATTGTATACGTATATGCACACTCTGATACACTCCTAGGAAAATCCACTATGGCCAGAAGGGTAAGACAGAGATTTATGATTTGATCCAGACAGGAATACATGAGGAAACAACTCGCACCAT
This sequence comes from Cacajao melanocephalus, assembly GCA_963573385.1. NCBI lineage: Eukaryota > Metazoa > Chordata > Mammalia > Primates > Pitheciidae > Cacajao > Cacajao melanocephalus. The sequence continues at coordinate 50,769 of CAUYLG010017096.1, forward strand.
GTCTAGAATAAGGACATGACATTTTGTAAGCATTCAGTAACTGGGGTCTCCTAGGTTGAACACGGTGGCTCATGCCTGTAATCCTAGCATTTGGGGAGGCCAAGGTGGGAAGATCACTTGAGCCCAGGAATTTGAGACCAGCCTGGGTAACACAGTGAAATCCCATGTCTACTAAAAAAATTTTTTTAATTTGCAAGGCATGGTAGCATGCACCTGTGGTCCAAGATACTCAGGAGACTGAGATGGGAGGATCAAGGGAGGATCACTTGAGCCCAGGACGTCACGGCTGCAGTGAAACATGATTGCACCACTGCACTCTATCTGGGGCAATAGAGCGAGACTCTGTCTCAAAATAGTAATAATTATCCCGTCATTACCTTGCTTCCATTTTCACATAGTAAATAGGTAAAATCACTCTGCCACACTTATCTACTCACAGACCAAATGCCCTGCCTTCCCTCCTGTAAAAAAAAAAAAAAATATTATTATTATTACTGTGACCTCCTAGGCCATTCCTTCAAACAAATATCTGAGTTCCTACTATGTCAGGTACTTCACCATGAGCTCGAGATTCTATGATAATCTATACCCTTAATAAAGTGGGGAAAATAACATACAAAATCATTCCCATTAAAGTATTAAGATATGCATGTGCAAGACACTAAACAAGCTGTCATTTATTAAAGGGACCCTCACTCACCCGGTGTTCCTCTAACCACTTCTCAGTCTCCTTTCCTCACTGCATCTCATCCACCTGTGAACACTCAAGCACCCCAAATGGGCCCTTCTGTCTACACCCACTCACTAGGATACATCCTAGAGTCTAAGGAACTCACCAGTCTCAAAGCATTCAACTTCCTAACGTCTAGCTCTGCCAGACTTCCTTCCTACATGTATTGTTGTCTAACAGGTATTTCAAAGTTAGCATGTTCAAAATCAATCCCGGTATTCCCCCACAAACTAATTCCTCCTGCAGTCTCGCCTTCCTTACCTGAAGGCAACACCTGTCACTTGCTAGGCCAGAAATCTTGGTGTCACCTGTGATTGCTTCCCCACTCACATTGTATACCTCCTCCAGCTACAGAATCCTTGGCCTCTAGCTTAAGAACATATCCTAAATACCACCGTTGCTTACCACACCCGACATCCTCCACCCCTCAGCTATCTGCCTGGTCTAAGCCACCATCTTATCTCTTGCTTAATGATGTGATAGTCATAGCTCTCCAAAGAAACAGAATCAACAAAATGTGGAGAAAGAAATTTATTTTAAAGAATTAGCTCACACAGCTGTAGAGATGAAGTCCAAAATCTCCAGGATAGGTCAGCAGACTAGAGATCCAGGGAAGAGTTGCAGTCCAAGTCCAAAGGCAGTCTGCTGGCAGAATTTCTTCTTGCTCAGGGAAGGTCAGTCTTTGCTGTATTCAGGTCTTCAACTGACTGGACGAGGCCCTTCTACCACATGGGGCATAATCTGCTTTATCCAAAGTCCACAGATTTCAATGTTACTCTCATTTAAAAAACATCTTCACAGAAACATCCAGAGTAGTGTTTGACCAATTATCTGGGCGCTATCGCCCAGTCAAGTTGACCCACAAAGTTCACCATCACAGAGGACATCAAGAGGGTCTTCTTCTGTCCTTGTCCCCCACTTCAATCCACTCACCACAGCTGTGATGCTATTAAAGCCAGAAGTCACATCATGTTACAGCTCTGCTCAGAACTCCAGAGCCTCCTCCAGTGGCTCCCTCAGATGAAACAGCAAGGTCCTCACTGTGACGCAGGACATAATTTTTGATCTCCTGTTAGCTCTCTGACCACATCTATTCTCTCCCTTTCAATCACTCCACTCCAGCTGCACACAGTCCATACAGAGGACATGTGCCAGCACTTTTTAATCAATGGGAAAATTACTTAAGAAACTAAATCTGTTAAACAAACCAAAAGGTCTTTGGCCAAGGCAGTGGCTCATTCCTATAATCCCAGCATTTTGGGAGGCCCAGGAGGGAGGACTGCTTGAGCCCAGGAGTTTGACACCAGCCTGGGCAACACAGTGAGACACCATCTTGACAAAAAATAAATTTTATTTTATTTTATTTTATTTAGCCAGGCATGGTGGCAAGTGCCTGTAGTCCCAGCTACTTGGGAGGCTGAGGCAGGAAAATTGCTTGAACAGGAGTTCAAGGCTGCAGCAAGCTACACATAGCAGCACTGTACTCCAGCCTGGGTGACAGAGCAAGGGAAAAGTGGATTTTGTGGGTGAACAGAACATAGGAATTCTTGGAGAGTTACAGAGTCATGCACTAACATCTATGTGAGGCCTGAAAACCAAAAGGCAACAAGACAAAAAGAAAAAAGCAACATGCCTTGGAGTCCAACACACCCATTCTACAATATAATAGGTATGTGGACTAGGGCATAATAACTTCTCAACTGCTCTGATCTTAACCTTCCCTGTCTGTCAGAAGGACCAAGATGGCTTGTTTCCTGTGTCACCTGACAAAATGCCCAATACAACAGGCATTCAAATTCAGTAAGAGACAACAAGAGCAAAAACCAAGAATTAGGGATCTGGGCCAGGTATGATGGCTCACACTTGTAATCCGAGCACTTTGGGAGGCCAAGGCAAGCAAATTGCTTGAGCTCAGGAGTTTGATTCTCCTTAGAAGTGAGGTTAAAAAAAAAAAAAAAAAAAAAAGAAAGAGGAGTTTGAGACAAGCCTGGGCAACATGGCAAAACCCGGTCTCTATATATTTTTTAGTAATTTTTTTCTTCCTTTTTTAATTTTTTTTTTTTATTATTTTTTAAAGATGGGGTTTCACCATGATGGCCAGGCTGGTCTTGAACTCCCGACCTCAGGTGATCCACCCACCTCAGCCTCCCAAAGTGCTAGGATTACAGGCGTGAGCCACTGTGCCCGGCCTTCCTTTTTTATTTTTTTTGGAAGATGGATTCTCACTCTGTTGCCTAGGCTGGAGTGCAGTGGTGTGATCTTGGCTCACTGCAACCTCCGCCTCCTAGGCTCAAGCAATTCCCCTCCCTCAGCCTCCTGAGTAGCTGGGATTACAAGCATATACCACCATGCCCGGCTAATTTTGTATTTTTAGTAGAGATGGGGTTTCTCCATGTTGGTCAGGCTGATCTCAAACTCCTGACCTCAGGTGATCCACCGACCCTGGCCTCCCAAAGTGCTGGGATTATAGGCATAAGCCACCTTGCCCAGCCTTTTATACTATTTTTAAAAACAATAATAGTAAAATAGAATAGGAAACTGGATGAAAGTAATAACCAGACACTGGAAATCTGAAAGCTTCCTATGGTGAAAGCTTCCTATGGTGAAGGCTTCCCAGAGACAAAGAACATTTTAATAAGGTGCTGAACAACCAAAGACACAAAAGTGAGACATAAGTAAGACCCTCAGGAGCCAGGAGTTAATGTGAGCTGTGAAGACAGGAAAGCACAAAGAAACACAGGCAGAAAGAAGCTGGGAGTGATGCAAGACTCCCAGCCATGGGCTGCAATCCACAGGAAAGCTGGCGCTACACCCTGGAGAATGCTTAATATGGTATAATACAGCCACCACTGAAGTTTTCTTTTTCATATGCCAAGGTGAAGACACAAGACTATAAGGATAACAGAAAGAATAATCAGCATCAAAGAGTAAAATATAATACCATGTGGAAAAGGAGACACATGGGAAAATCCATAAAAATCACTGGAAACAAAATTTATAAACCGTTCCCTACAGGCACTCAGGCAACACTTTCATCAGGGAGAAAGATTCATGCTGGGACCCACAGGTGCCCACACCATCTCAGGCAATTCTTGTCTGAACTACCTATGATACAGTCTGGCATTTTCTATTTCTTTTTTTAATGCTGGTAGGCACTATTCATTAAGCTTTTTTTTCTTTTTTCCTTTGAAAATCAAAAAATTGTCCATGTTCTGCTGATTTAGGCTGATTTAATCATTAAGCTGATTTACTAACACTCTCCCAGAGCAAACTGCAGTGACTTGGTGTACCCTAATCTTACCACTGAGTGACTACCTCTAACAAGTACATTTTATTGTGCAATACTCTATGCTTACAAGAGTTGTCCCTCCCCTGTGTCAAATGTTGTCTCACTGATGCCAAAGCCTCACTCAACACTCTTCTTTACTGGAAAACCATCATTCAACAAGTATCCAAGTATCCACTATGTGCCAGGAACTGTGCCGGGTTCACAGGTCACCTCACCCCAATCCAAACCCAGCTCTGCCACCAGATTTGTACCCTAATGCAGTGCTGCCACAATAAATCACACAAACATAGCAGTTTCAAACAATACAAATGTATTACAAGTCCAGGTGAACTCAACTGGGTCCCCTGCTTCAGGTTTCTCAAGGTTAAATCAAGGTGTTGGCAGAGTTGCATTCCCCACTGGCAGTTCATTGGGGTTGTTGGCCAAAACTAGGCCCTTGCAATTGTAGGATCAGTCCCTTGCAAACTCAATCCCCTGAGGTACCCATTTCCTTATCGGCTGTCAGGCGGGATCCAGTCTTTGCTCCTAGCTACTCACATTCCATTCTCATGCTTTCCATGTGGCCCCTCCGAGCAATGACATTTCAAATCTCTCTTGTTTCAAATGTATCTGACTCCAGCCTGAGAAAGTTCTCTGCTTTTAAGGGTTCATGCGAGCAGACTGGGCCCACTCAGACAATCTAGCTAATCTTCCTATCCTATGACCTGTAACTTTAATTACATCTGTGAAATCTCTTTCACCACGTAACATTACATAGTCACAGCTTCCAGTGAACATCTTCGGGGGAGTCATTCTGCCTGTCACCACCATCTGCTACAAGAAGTTGGGCAAGTCACTTTACCACCAAAACCTATTTCTTCAGCTACAAAAATCATGAAATAATCAGTTGATAATAAAGCCATCAACCTCAAAGTGTTGTTGTGCATATTCAATAATACAGCTATATTTAGTTGAGTGCCTGCTACATGCTGGAAACTCTGGCATTGAATAGATATGCACCTAGAGCCCAGGAAGCTACTTCCAGAAGAATGTCATCAAAGCTAGCACTACTCACAGACCAACCATTGCCTGTCAGTGGTTAAGCACAGAAGTTAAAATGTTTACAGCAAATCAAAAAGCAATTTTATATACGTTCAATCTAATAATTTTTTTGAGACAGGGTCTCTCTCTGTCACCCAGGCTGGAGTGCAGTGGCACAATCTCGGCTTACTACAACTTCTGACTTAGGGACTCAAGCAATTCTCCCACCTCAGCCTCCTGAGTAGCTAGGACTGCAGGCACACCACCATGCCCAGCAAATTTTTATATTTTTTTGATAAAGACAGGGTTTCGTCATGTTTGCCAGGCTGGTCTTAAATTCCTGACCTCAAACAATCTGCCCACCTCAGACTCCCAAAGTGCTGGGATTACAGGCATGAGCTACTACGCCCAGCCTGAATCTAGTAACTTTTTAAATGGGACTAGTATTTTGTCTTTTTTCATTTCATTGCTCTGAAAATTCATTTTTATTGATTTTATAAAAGTCTCAGTCCAGCCAGGCATGGTGGCTCACGCCTATAATCCCAGCACTTTGGGAGGCTAAGGCAGACAGATCAACTGAGGTCAGGACTTGGAGACCAGCCTGCCCAACAAGGCAGAAACCCGTCTCTACTAAAAACACAAAAAATTAGCCAGGCATGGTGGAGGGTGCCTATAATCCCAGCTACTCGGGAGGCTGAGGCAGGAGAATCGCTTGAACTCTACAAAGGCTTGAAAACAACCCATGAAAGCTTGACCCAGAGTCTGGGCCTATCCATCAAATCAGACAAAACTAACAAACAAGAGTAACTAAAAAACAAAATCAAAATCACCTTCTCAACTGTAAAGGTTGTTGGACTTGGGGATGAGCAGGAGTGATGGAGATACTCCAAGCTGGAGGTACTTCCCCCAGGACCTTCTTTAAAGAGGGAGAAGAGGGAGCAGGTCTTTCCTCAAAAAACAGAAGATATCCTCTTGCCTTTTTATTTCCACCAAAATCAAGTGAAGAGAATAACTCATGGCAGCTACTTAAAGAAAAGTGAGAGGAGGGGGGCAGTTTGTGAAACTGAACAAAGATCCAGTATTTGCACTCCTTGGTATTTACCCAATGAGTTGAAAACTCATGTCCACACAAAAACCTTGCCAAAACTTAGAAGCAGGCCGGGCACAGTGGCTCATGCCTGTAAACCCAGCACTTTGGAAGGCCAAGGTGGGCGGATCACCTGAGGTCCGGAGTTGGAGACCAGCCTGGCCAACATGGTTTAACTCCATCTCTATTAAAAATACAAAAATTAGCCAGGCATGGTGGCACGTCCCTGTAGTCTCACTACTCGGGAGGCTGAAGGAGAATCGCTTGAACCTGGGAGGCAAAGGTTGCAGTGAGCCAAGATCACGCCACTGAGTGACAAAGTGAGACTCCATCTCGGGGGGTCGGTGGGGCGGGTACTCGGAAGCAACCAAGCTCTGCTTCAGTAGATGAATGGATAAACTGTGGTATATCCAGACAGTGGAATATTAATCAGTGCTAAAAGGAAAGAAGCTAAGGAATCATGGAAAGGCATGGAGGCACCTCAAATGCATGACTAAGTGACAGAAGCCCATCAGAAAGGCTACACATACCGTGTGATTCCAACTAGATGAATCTGGATACGGAACGAATACGGAAAAGCAAAATGGTGGAGACAGTAGAAGCATCCGTGGTTTCCACGTGGTGCGGGGAGAGGGAGGCATGAGCAGGTGCGGCGGAGAGGATCTGCAGGGCCGTGAACGCCTCTGTACGCGTGACGTTAGACGTCTGTCCAAACCCACAGAACACACAGTAAGTACCGGCGTGAGCCCTCCTCTAACAATGGCCTCCGGTGCACACACGCTGTCGCCGATGCTCGCAGGGGAAACCGGGGGAGGGAAGGGGCCTAAGGGACCTCTGTCCTCCACTCCATTCTTCTGGAAACCTAAGAGTGCCTCAAACACTAGTCTTCATTTCAACATTAAGAACTAAAACAAAAACAAAAAACAAAAAACTCCAGCTCAGCTTCCTTGCGGGCACCGCTCCCGGCCGCGGGTCGGGTTGCGCAGTGACCGCTCGCCCCGGGACGTCACGGGACCCTGGAGCCCCGCGAGAGGGCACGGGCTCGCGAGAAGAGTCTGTGGCCCGAGCCCTCGTCGCCAGGCCTCGCCCGGCCGCCCTCGAGCCGCCTCCGCCCCGCCCGCGTCCTACCTTCCGAACGCCGCGGCAGGCCGGGCCGGAGCTTGGGCCAGGGCCGGAGCCTGGGCCGTGGTACCCGGGCCAGGGGCCACGACCTGGCGCTGCGCCTCCTCCCTGGCCGCCTCGGCCGGGAAGGCAGGCGGCGCGCCCAGCAACTCCACATTGGTCACTGTCTTGCCGATGGTGAACCAGTCGTTAATCTGCTCGACGGTGAGCTTGCGCAGCATCTTCAACGCCCGGACGCCAGCGCCCCTCAACCGCCGCGTCTCTGCGGCGGGAACAGGCGACGGCCGGAACGCGCCCTGGAAGCCCCGCCCCCCGCTTGAGGCCTCCCAATGAGAACGCGCCACGCGCCGTTGGAGGCGGGCTCTGGTCCGGCGCGTGCCGCGTGCGCTGCCTCGGGCTCGTGCCGCCGGCCTCGTGCGGCCGGCCCCGCCCCGCCGCGCTAGGCCTGCCGGGAGCCGCCGCCCAGGGCGAGCCCAGAGTGAGCCTTTCCAGGACCGCGGGGGAGGCCTGAGCCCCGCGGTTGGCCCGGGAGTGGCCTCTGCGTGTACAAAAAAGTGGCGTCTGGGCATTCCCCAGCCTCCCTCTTTAGAGGCTGCTACCTCGTAGGTTTGTGCGCTGCGTGCGGACCGAGGCCCTACAGGCGTTTCTCGAGCACCTCAGTGTCAGGAGTTGAAAGGCAAACAGAGAAGGGATTTCCGTTCGCGGGGAAGAGGGGCAAGAAGAAGGTCAGGAAGGTCTTGGAGAAAATTGGCGCCAGGTGGACGGACCCCTGCAGGATAACCGGGAGTGACCCAGGATTACAGGGGTGGCCAGGCGGCCCTGATGGCTGACGGGAGAGTCCGGGAGAATTCTCCCGAGCTGCATCGTAACTGAATTCATCCTCCTGCCTAAACCTGCGTCTCAGGTGACGTTGTCAGACACACAGCTGTACAGACACAGGTGCGGACAGGAAGTCCAGGTGAGCACGTGGACAGAAGATACAGGCTGAGATGGCCCCAGCCGAGCTCTAGAAGAGTGAGGGTGGAGAACGGAGCCCTAGCAAACTCCCCGAAAGAAGGAGCAGACAGAAGATAGCCAGCAATGGATGCACAGGAAGGCAGCCACGTGTGCAAGGGGAGGGAGGGTCAGAAGAGAGACAGGGTCGCCCGCCCGGGGTATGTCCCCTCATTGCCCAGGGCAGGATCTGTCTGGCCCGTGTGGGCTCCAGGAAGAGCCGTGTGAACAAATACAGAGGCAGGATCGAGAGCATGGCACTAATCAGCAGTGTGAAGCTTGAGCCGTGAAGAACTGGAAAATGCCCCATGGAGTGGCAAGTAAGAGGGCGGTCTGAGAACGGTGTAGACAGCAGTCAGCCAGATAGGTTGAGATATTGGTGTCTCAAAAAGTGAACCCATAATCATACTGAAGCCGGGAGTTCTGGACCTCATATTAGGACTTTGCCAAATACGACAGCTTCCAAAAGTGCCTCAACACACTTTGCCCGGGAGAAATAACTTGTTTTTCTTTTTTCTTTTTCTTTTTTTTTTACCAGTACTTTTATTCCATTCACTGAATTATTGACATAAAACTCCTAATATTTTACTAACTATAGCTCATTTAATATTATAAAAAGTAACACAGTAAACAAATTTATGGCTACAGCATTTCTTGTAGTACTTGTATATATGACATATAGTAGCTCTTTTTTTTCTTTCTTTTGAGGCAGGGTCTCACTCCTGTCGCCCAGGCTGGAGTGCAGTGCTGCAATCGGGGCTCACTGCGGCATCAACATCAGGGGCTCAGGTCCTCCTCCCACCGCAACCTCCCGCATAGCTAGGGCTACAGGCTCGCGCCACCACCACACCCATCTAATTTTTTGTATTTTTAATAGAGGCAGGGGTTTTGCTATGTTGCCCAGGCCGTTCTCAAACTCCTGGGCTCAAGCCATCTGTCTGCCTTGGCCTCGCAAAGTGCTGAGACTACAGGTGTGAACCACCATGCCCGGCCTTGTTTTCCAAAAAATAACAAAAAGTAGTCATAAAGTAATTGAGACTCATTGGTATGTCATCCAGCACTGACTGGAAAATAGTGTAACTTCACACTGTGTGTGAAGGCTAGGACATAATTCAAAATTTTACGAGATACATTGAAACCACTTGAAGCACCTCCAGAACCCACTAGCACTTGTTTTCCTAGTATGTTGCTGGTCCCGTGTGCTATCATCCTTTGTTGATGTCACAGTGAGTACAATTTTAAGTGGAAGGTGATTTTCAGAAACTTTTTAAGGGGAGCATTTTCTATGTTATTTGGTCTTTCGGGGCTACCAGCTGACCCTCCTGAGTTTTTTAACTGCCGTCTACAGACACTCTCTCGATGGTGCTTCAGTTTGGAAGCTTGCCCATTTGGAATGTTGCCATCGTGTTTTTTGACCAAACACTAGTTCACTATTGACCGTTATGAAAAACGTTCGGAGTCGTCACAGACTGAATGGCTTTGAGCACCCTTCATTTGATTCAGTAGTTCTCGGTACTCCCTACTCACTTGGTCAAGTTCATCTTGCATTCCTGTCGAGAAAGTTCAGAGTTAAAAGAAACAGCTTGACATCAGGCAGGTCTTCATGGATTTGTCACATCTAGGCCAGAACACCTGGGAAGGCCACTGAACTCCTAGTGAGCCTTGGTATTTTGGGAAGGTTTTGTATATTTGCATTCACTAAGCTGTCTACCGAAAAGGGAAAACTTAACAGCTGAGAGCAGTTATAAACGGTGTTGGTGCCATTAAGCAGCACTCTCCTTAAAGCAGAAGCTGTGCTCAGTATCTTGCTGTCTTCTCCAGCCTTCCTAGCCACAAAATGCAGCATTCTGCACTTTGAATAAATCTGCTGGAGTAGCCCTTTCCTTAAACATTTTGGGTTTGTGTGTCTATGTGTGTGTGTTTTTTTAAGATGTGCATTTCTCAGGGTGTTTTGGATTTGAAACTGAAGACATTAAAACTCTCTTGGTCCAGGCACAGTGGCTCACACCTGTAATCCCACACTTTGAGAGGCCAAGGTGGTAGGATCACCTGAGGCCAGCAGTTCAAGACCAGCCTGGGCAATATAGCAAAGGCTATTGATCTCAAGTCTAGTTTGAAGTTCAGAAGCTCTGTCTTGAAACAGCTCTCCCTGATGTTCTTCCTAAAGTTGTTCCTAAACGCTTGTTCTTGTCCTCAGCAGTTTTATAAGTCACTGTAAGTCTAAAACATTTTTAGTGTAGGACACTGGTTCTCAAACCTGGTCTGGTCTCGGGACCCCTTTACACTCTTAAAACTTACTGAGGACCCTAAAGAGATTTTGTTTATGTGGGTTATGCCTACTTTATTAGGGATTACAACTGAGAAATGTTTTTACTTATTCATTGTAAAATAATAATAAACCCATTTGATGTTAAAGAGCATATTTCTGTAAAACATCACTATAATTTCCAAAAAAATTTTGTATGTGAGGAATGACACTTTTAGATTTTCAAAGGTCTGTTAGTGTCTAGTTGCGTGAGAAACAGCTGGATTCTCAAATCTATTTCTGTAGTCATTCTGATGTGATATCACAAGTCACATGACCTCTGGAAAACTCCACTGTACACTCGTGAGAGAATCTTAGTGAAAAACACAAAGCCAGGTGCAGTGGCTTACACCTATAATCCCAGCACTTTGGGAGGCCGAGGAGGATGTATCACTTGAACTCAGAAATTCAAGACCACCCTGGGCAATGTGGCGAAACCCTATCTCTACCAAAAATACAAAAATTAACCAGGCATGGTGGCACGAGCCTGCAGTACCAGCCACTCGGAAGGCTGGGGTGGAAGAATCATTTGAACTCAGGAGGCAGAGATTACAGCGAGTGGAGATCGTGTCATTGCACTCCAGCCTTGGTAGTGGTGAAACCCTGTCTTAAGAAAGAAAAAAGGAAGGGAGGGAGGGAGGGAGGGGCAAAGACTATTGACCATTATGAAGAAAATAGTTTTGACCCACATTTGAAGAACTGCTACCCTAAGACAGCAAGTTTGCAAGCTTTCTGTGCAGTTTCTTTGATCCTAAGCTCTTTTCCCTTTAAGCAGAACCATGTTCATTCTTCATTCCTTCTGCACCCTCATCCTTCCATCTGTGAACATTTTAGGACCTTCCAGATTTATTAAGCTAAGGGGAAATGTTAAGCCCTGGAAACTGAGGCAGGTAACATGACTATTTTTCTTCTCTAGTGCATGACACTTGCTTTCTGACCTTTATGTTGAGATGTTACACATTAACCAGACTCCCTATTCTTCATTCAAACCTAGGCTGACATTGGCGATAGAGAATGCTGGGAACTGTTACCTCTTTACAGCAGAAGTTAAACAGTTCCCCTTAGAGTGTGATCAGTAGTAGTCAAGTCTTCTATCTATGTTAGCCTTTGTATGGAAAATGTAACTCAGTTTTCAGCACCTGTTTTTGCCTGTATGAATGATCCTCACTTTTTCCCCCACCAAGAGCCCTGATCACCATTCTTTGGTGTTCACTTGTATCTAGACACCCTCACACTTTGTGCTTGAATAAACTATTTTACTGGATCCTGGCTGGGTGTGGTGTCTCACACCTGTAATCCCAGCATTCTGGGAGGCCAAAACTGGTGGATCATGAGGTCAGGAGTTCGAGACCAGCCTGCCAGCAGTGTGAAACCCCATCTCTGCTAAAAATACAAAAATTAGCCAGGTGTGGTGGTGCACCTGTAATCCCAGCTACTCTGGAGGCTGAGACAGGAGAATCGCTTGAACCTGGGAGGCAGAGGTTGCAGTGAGCTGAGATCGCACCGCTGTACTCTAGCCTGGGCAACAGAGCAAGACTCCGTCTCAGGAGAAAAAAATAAACTATTTTAGTTGGATCCTGAACCTTTTTATTATTTTAACTTGACACATCTGAGCTCGTTTTCATTGTGCCTGAATAATGAACATTGACTTTTACCGTGGAGCTGCTTGTGATTATTTCAGTCCTAGCTGCACCATTTTATAAACCCCCCACCATTTCACAGACTCTAGTCAGAGTGAAACATTCCTTGGGGACTCCGGCCGTGAGAAACATCCTGCCCAACTGCCTGACTGCAGGAACAGCCTTATCACATCCTGCCAGGCAGCAAGCCATACTGTCCAGACCCCTCCAGCCCAGACCTATAATACCCCAGCCTGTAAGTGGCAGTGGGCTCTGGCACTAAGCTGGCTCCCCTATCCACAGGGTTTTGCTGGCCATAAACCTGTGTTGCTGTTGAAGCCACCAACTAACTCTCTCTCTCTCTTGCTCGCTCGCTGTGTGTTTGTCTCTTTGTCTGTCTTTAACCCTTGCCTTCCCCTCAAAACCTAACAATTTCCTCTTTTTTTTTCTTTAGAGATGGGGTCTTAATATGTTTCCCAGGCTGGTCTCAAAATGCTGGGCTCAAGCAGTCCTCCCAAAGTGTTGGGATTGCAAGCGTGAGCCACCATGCCCAGCACGATTTCCTCATTCATAGTTTGTTCTAAACTATCTTTATTTTACCTTCTTTTCTGAATGCCAGTCTCCTTGTGTATAGAATTCTTGATTGGCAGTTATTTTCTTTGAGATTTTATCTGTATCTTTTTATTGTGAGATTTCAAGGTATTGATTTATTTTTGTTTATCTGCCTGCTTGGTTTCTGGAAGTCGTTTGGAATCTTTGGCATGATGTTTTTCTCATCACTTTTGGAAAATTCTCAGCCATTAGTTCTTCAAATATTTCTTCCGCACTTCTTTCATTTCCTTCTAAGACACCAGTTACCTATATGATGGCCTTTCCTGCTGTATCCTCTTATTTTCTGAATGGCTTCTTCTATCTTGCAGTTCAGTAATTCTTCAACTGTCTAATCTGCCAAACTCATTTAATTTTTTTTGTTTTGTTTGTTTGAAACAATCTCACTCTGTCACCGAAGCTGGAATACAGTGGCACCATCTCGGCTCACTACAACCTCTGCCTCCCGGGTTCAAGTGATTCTCCTGCCCCAGTCTCCCAAGTAGTTAGGATTACAGGTGCCCACCATCATGCCTGGCTAATTTTTGTATTTTTAGTAGAGAAGGGGTTTCGCCATGTTGGTCAGGCTGGTCTCATACTTATGACCTCAGGTGATCTGCCCACTAAATTGTTTTATGATTTCTAGTTCTCTACTGGAGAATATTTCTGAAAAAAAAATTTTCTATTTTTTTTTTTAAAGACTGTTAAGTCCAGTGTCTGGAGCCCCTGTGGAAGTTTTATATTATCTGTTGAGAAGAATATGCATAGAATACAGATATAAAAATATGCAGAGGAGGCAAGGTGCGGTGGCTCACGTCTGTTATCCCAGCACTTTGGGAGGCTGAGGCAGGTGGATCACCTGAGGTCAGGAGTTCAAGACCAGCTTGGCCAACATGGTGAAACCCTGTTGCTACTAACAATACGAAAATTAGCCCGGTGTGGTGATGGGCACCTGTAATCCCAGCTACTCAGGAGGCTGAGGAATGAGAATCGCTTGAACCCAGGAGGCAGAGGTTGCGGTGAGCTGAGATCACGCCACTGCACTGCAGCCTGGGCGACAGAGTAAGATTCCGTCTCAAAATACGTGTGTGTGTGTGTGTGTGTGTGTGTGTGTGTGTCTATATATGTCTATGTGTATATATGTATATGTATATATATATATTATACATGGAAAGCCAAATAATACAAAGGATCGAAATAAACCACTAAAATGGGAGACTGGACTTACTTTAAAATAACAGTAAAGAAGGTCCCTTTTCTTAGGCTAACCAACCCTCCCGGTTTGTCTAGAACTTTCCCGGTTTCAGCGTTGAAAGTCCCACGTCCCAGGAAACTCATCAGTCGTGGGAAGATGTGGAGGGTTAGCCACCCTGCGTGACACACGCGGCACACCGCCAAAGCACCCTCTCCCCGTCCATTCTTGCCTGCGGCAGCAGGGCGGCCGCCGGGGGCGCTGTGGTGCACCGTCGCGGCCGGGGGAGGCACTCTGGCCTTGCGGCGTCGCTGCTGCTTCCGCCTTCCCGGCAGCCCCTGCTCGCCGACCTTTCTCAGTTGCGTGCGGCTTTCGTGCGCCAAGGTGAGTGCGGGGACCTGGCCCTGGCCCCCGAGGTGCCAGACGGCGGGGGCAGGAGGGCGAGAAGCCGCCTTGGCCTCAGCTGACCTTGGGATCCCACCCCTCTGCCGGCACGCACCAGCTTTTCCGCCCTGTCTCCCCTTCTCTAAAGGGAGGTAGGCCAGGGTCGGCTGCCAGAGGAAAGCATCGCCTAGGCCCGCGCCGCGCTTCCCTCCTTGGCCTTAGCACGCTGGGTGCACCAGCGTTCTCGCCAGCTTTTGATAGAGAGCGTACCCTGGCCTTGAGAGGTTCAGCTGGCTAACCTAGAGGCTACGCAGACGGAGTTAGAGAAGCCAGAGTCCAGGCCAAGAACTGTGACTCCACGTCCAGTGCCTTCTCTCCTTTATAACTCAGGTTTCCTTGCACGGCACTTGTCCTCCACGTTATGCTGTACGTGACAAGGACTTGGGTGAGGCGTCAGGGCAACTGAAACGAGATCATATGGTGATGATTGAAACCGTATGGAACTCGCGGGTCAGACGTTTCCCGTTTCCAGTGTAAGGTCAGGTAATAGTTTGCCTTTAATGTGCCAGAACTTTGCAGATTTAAATGGATACAGTAGACACCCGTTTGACCTATGAATAGGATGGATTTTTAAAAGATCTGGTGCTGTAAAACTGACACAGCTAGGAAGTATGCCTGGACAGAATGGACTGAGGTGGAGACAGGCGGGGCCCTGACAAGCATGTCACTTGTCCAGGCAAATACGGCAACTAAAGTCAAAGGCAAGGAGGGGGAAAGGTAGTTGCAAGCTACTGTATAGCAGGGCTCCTGCTGTATTGGGGACCAAGGGTACTTTTGTAAGGAGACCATACCAGGGTGCCTGGGCCCTGAGCAGAATGTCAGGATGACTCAAGTTTCTTTAGTCTTTTCTCTTTTTTTTCCTTTTTTTTTTTTTTTTTTTTTTTTTTGAGACGGAGTCTTGCTCTGTCGCCAGGCTGGAGTGCCGTGGCACAATCTTGGCTCACTGCAACCTCCACGTTCCTGGTTCAAGTGATTCCCCTGCCTCAGCCTCCTGAGTAGCTGGGATTACAGTCACACGCCAGCACGGCCAGCTAATTTTTTTGTGCTTTAGTAGAGACGGGGTTTCACCATGGCCAGGATGGTCTCGATCTCTTCACCTTGTGATCCGCCGTCCTTGGCCTCCCAAAGTGCCTGGGCTTACAGGCGTGAGCCACCGTGCCTGGCCAACTTTTTTTTTTTTTTTTTTGAGACGGAGTCTCACTCTGTTGCCAGGCTGGAGTGCAATGGCACGATCTCAGCTCACTGCAGCCTCCGCCTCACAGGTTCAAGTGATTTTCCTGTCTCAGCCTCCCGAGTAGCTGGTATTACAGATACACACCACCACACCCAACTAATTTTTGTATTTTTAGTAGAAGTAGAGTTTCACCATGTTGGCCAGGGTGGTCTTGATCTCTTGACCTGGTGATCCGCCCACCTTGGCCTCCCAAAGTGCTGGGATTACAGGTATGAGCCACTGCACCCAGCCTCTTTAGTCCCTTCTTACTGTAGCCATTGCAATCTCCCAGTTTACTTTGCCCTTTACCTTCTAGACCCTCATCTGACCTTGCTCTGTCCAAAGCCCCTCCCTGGCCTAAATGAGGGCATCTTAAGTCTTCCTTCTGTTAGAATCTCAGTGGCTTAGTGTTAATTATAGCCATCAACTATATATTTGTAGCAGTTCTGTTACAGGTGTGATCATCCACTGAATTTTTTTTTTTTTTTTGAGAGGGAATCTCGCTTTGTTGCCCAGGCTGTAGTGCAGGAGTGCAGTGGTGCAATCTCTGCTCACTGCAACCTCCGCCTCCTGGGTTCAAGCGATTCTCCTGTCTCAGCCTCCCCAGTAACTGAAATTACAGACACACACCATCACGCCCAGGTAATGTTTGTATTTTTAGTAGAGATGATGTTTCACCATGTTGGCCAGGCTGATCTCGAACTCCTGACCTCAAGAGATCTGCCTGCCTTGGCCTCCCAAAGTGCTGGGATTACAGGCGTGAGCCACCGCACCTGGCCCATTCTCTGAATTTTTATTCCATACTAGGCACTAGGCTGAGTCCATTAGGTTCCTCCTTGAATTGCATTGAGAGCCCTGTGGAGGCAAGTGAAGGTATCCATGTTTCACAGAATAGGAAACCTCCAAAATAAAGGCTAAAGGGACTTGCCCACAGTTGAGAGCTGAGCAGGCAGAGCTGGTGTTGGAGCCCAGGATCCCCAGGCTTCCACACCCACTGGTCCTGTACAATGCTTCCTTGCCAGTCGTTGCTGAGAGATGAGGGATTCGCTCCATGCCTCTGAACTCTTCTAGCATGGGGCTTCCAGAAACCTCCTCTGGGTTTTGTTTGGATCATCTGTGGCACATTCCCAAAGCAGGGCTGTTGGTTTCTTGGAACCTCACACTTTGTCAGAGCATTCGAGTACAGTTTAAGGACAGGAAATTTGAGGGTGGACGTATCTGCAAGGTGTTCCAGGAGAAGGACACAGTCACATCCTGCAAGGTCACACCTTGGGCCAGCCTTCACAACTATCCTTGCTTAAATAAGTCTGATCATAGGGAAGGGCAGGAAAGCGGTGTTGGAGGCAGGTCCTCGTCATCGGAGCATGGCATACAGATTTGGTGTGAGCAGTCCTGCCAACCTCCTGCGGGATCTTGGGCAGCTTTCTCCAAGTGCCCACTTTATAGGGGTGGGAAGCAGTGTAGGAAATAAGTGTGTAGAGCACTTTAAAATGCTATTAAAGAGCCAGGCACAGTGGCTTATGCCTGTAATCTCAGCATTTTGAGAGGCCAAGGCAGGCGGATCATCTGAGGTCGGGAGTTCAAGACCAGCCTGACTAACATGAAGAAACCCCATCTCTACTGAAAATACAGAATTAGCCGGGCATGGTGGCACATGCCTGTAATCACAGCTACTCAGGAGGCTGAAGCAGGAGAACTTCTTGAACCCAGGAGGCAGAGGTTGTGGTGAGCCAATATCGCACCATTGCACTCCAGCCTGGGCAACAAGAGTGAAACTGTCTTAAAAAAAAAAAAAAAAAAAAAAAAAGTCCAGGCGTGGTGGCTCATGTCTGTAATCCCAGTACTTTGGGAGGCCGAGGTGGGTGGATCACCTGAGGTCAGGAGTTCCTGACTAGCCTGACCAACATAGTGAAACCCCGTCTCTACTAAAAATACAAAAAATTAGCCGGGCGTGGTGGTGGGCACCTGTAATCCCAGCTACTTGGGAGGCTGAGGCAGGAGAATCACTTGAACCCTGGAGGCAGAGAAGGTTGCAGTGAGCCGAGATCACGCCCTTGCACTCCAGCCTGGGCAACACGAGCGAGACTCGATCTCAAAAAAAAAAAACTGAGTCCTGTGTGTGAGTGCTGAGCAGGCCTAGGGCAGGCAAGGCTCCCTGCTGGGTAATCGTGGGAAATGGGGTTGAACTTAACAAATTAAAATCTCTTACCAGTTAGCTTTAGAACAATAATCATTTTAATTTTTAATTCCTGTGTTCATTTTCAGATGCTTCAGAGTTTTATTAAGAATGCGTGGCTCCCCTTGAAACCCTACTATACCCAAGTTTACCAGGAGATTTGGGTAGGAATGGGGCTGATGGGCTTCATCGTTTATAAACTCCATGCCGCCGGTACGTTTCTTTATGTTTGATTTTTTTTGAGGTCAGGAAGAAGAGTATTTTCAAAAAGAATTCAAATTCACATTGTGAAGGAACTATGGGTCTTAACTAGGTATGAACATCAGAACTACCTGCAGTCCTTTGTAAAAACACAGAGAGCACGTGTCAGCTGTGAAAGACTTTTGGGGATGATGGGGAATTTTTTACTTCTTTTTTTTTTTTGAAACAGAGTCTCACTCCAGCACACCCAGGCTGGAGTGCAACGGCACAGTCATGGCTCACTGTGACCTCAACCTCCTGGGTTCAGGTGATTCTCCCACCTCAGCCTCCCAACTATTTGGGACCACAGGCACCTGTCACCACCTAACACCACCACACCTGGCAAACTTTTTTTGTACTTTTTTTTTTTTTTGTAGAGATGGGGTTTTGCCATATTGCCCAGGCTGGTCTGAAACTCCTGGGCTCAAGCAATCATCCAGTCTTGGCTTCCTAAAGTGCTGGAATTACAAGCGTGAGTCACAACACTTGGGCCAATGGGGAAATTTGAACAAGACTTTACTATCAGAGAATTGTGAGTTTTCTTAGGTGTGAAAGTGGTATTACATTCGTTTTAAGAGATGAAGGCTTAAATATTTAAGGTATGGTTTTATGGTATGGTATTTCATTGCACCCTTTCAACTGTTCTGAATATTTGAAATTTATAATAAAATCTAGAGGGGGTAGGAATAACCACTTGGTTCTCGGTAGAACAGAGCAGTGCGGCCCAGTCACATGTTAACTAAGCCACTGATTACAAAGAGGAAAGAAAGAAAACTTTATGCTGCAAGACTAGAGTTTAGGACATTGTAGAGGGTAAGGAGCCCTGCAACTTTGAAAGGGCTCTTAGCTGTTCATAGAACATTTTTGGTAGGAATTATACCATTTCTTGGCTATGAGACATACTTTCTGAAAGCTGCCTGTAATTGCTTTACCTAAGCTATGATGCCCTCAGCTAAATGTTAATTTTGACAAAGGTATTTTTGTGAAGCATTGATATGACTGATTTTTTTCCTTCCTTTTATTTTAGATAAAAGAAATAAGGCTGCGAAAGGTAAGCTGTTGCTTCTTAAAATGGTTGGGAATGGAAAACGCCATGTCTTTTCAGGACAAGGTGTATCATTGTTGTGAATTGAAATTGATACATGGTTCAGTAAACATGTAAGATGCAGTTGAAATGCTTCACAACTTGAAGTTTGCTGTGCATGCTGGAAAACAGAATTCTGAATTTCTGCTTTTTTTTTTTTTTTAAGTGCCTGAAGGATAAGAATTTCTGTTTTTTATAGTCAGGTGGATCAAGTAAAACTTCAGGAGTAATAGAGGAATAGATTGTTAGCTAGAGGTAGTCGACATCACCAGCAGAGAAGCACGAGTGAGCCGTGCAAGCATGCTGTCCTAGAAGTTCCCTCCTCACTGCAACCTCTGCCGTCTGGGTTCAAGCAATTCTCCTGCCTCAGCCTCCCAAGTAGCTGGGATGACAGGCATCCGCCACCATACCCGGCTAATTTTTTGCATTTTTAATAGAGATGGGGTTTCACCATGTTGGCCAGTCTGGTCTCGAACTCCTGACCTCAGGTGATCCACCGCCTTGGCCTCCCATAGTACTGGGATTACAGGCATGAGCCACCGCACCCAGCCTTTAATGTATTTTGAAAGAAAGCACCTTAGAAATTTATGCCCTAGTGCCAATGAAACTGTAGCCATTCGAGTGTTGCACAAACCCAGGACTGGCTATGTGAGTTTGAGGAAGAGGTGTTTCCCTGTCCTGTCTTCTTAGTGCTGTGGGTGGCTGCTGGTCTGCTGTCATTACGTGAACCCTGAAGCACACTGGGTGTTCCACATAGAAATAATCCTACTTTTTAATACTATTGAAAGATGTCATCTGTACTTTTGGACTGTTGATCAACTTTTTTTGATACTTGTATAATAAACTACATCCTACTTGTTCCTTCCTCCTTAAATTGTATTTATATATGCATCTCTTTCAAAAGCTGCAGCATCTGCTCGTGATCATCATTAACCAGCTTACTTGGAGTACATGTGAAAGAAAACGTCAGTCTGCCTGTAAATTTGAGCAAGCCGTGTTAGATGGGGCGTGTGGAACATCACTGTGCACTTGTATGAGTACCGTTTACTTCATGGCATGAATAAATGGATCTGTGAGATGCTCTGCTACCTGGTCCTGCTTTCACTGTGTTCCCTGCTCAGCCCCCTCCAGTGCATCAGGCAGAAGCAGTCAGAGTCTCGCTGAGCCACCCATCATTATAAAATCATTATCTCAGTTGTCACAGGAGTTGGTGATTAGGATCCAGGCACTCACTGCTCAATAAATGTGTATTAAACTCGATCCTGCCACTTATCTTGTGACCTCTCTGAGTCTCTGTTTTCTTATTTGGAAAATGGAGATGTTAATTATGTAAGCCCTAACTTAAAGTTAGGAGGATAAATAAGAGAAAGATTTAAACTATGAAATGTTTTAGAGATAAGGTAGCATTCAATGACATAGTTGAAATTATAAGCTCTAGGAGAAAAATGCATCAGGAAATAATCACAAGGCAAAGTACATAATAAAGCCAGTTGAAAAAAATAAAGCCAATTGATTCTAGTTAGGCTAAAATCAAATGCATACTGCATAATATTTATCTCCATCTAAGACAGTTACCAAGATCCCTAAAATTGTGTGCTAAAAAGATTCTGAAGCAGCAAGCATGGGGGTAAAGGTGAGTTCAGTTTTAAATCTGGCACTCGCAGGTAGGCAGGGGAGCAGCTGTGGAATAGGGGTGATGGCTGCACCCTGAGTGTCCTGTCCTCTTAAGACCATCCTGTTTCTCATCTGTGTCTCTGGCATTTGGCCTTGTTAGGTCTGGCTCATGGTAGGTGCCCAGCAGATGACTGGGATGTCTCTGAGCCTCAGTTGCTTTTGTAAGACAACCAAAACCTGCCATGTCTTTCTCCAACAGCCTCAGCATCGTTGGACTCTGAGAAGTGTGCAGGAAAGCATTACACAGCATCAGTGGAAGTCAGCGTCAGGGCGTGTGAGATTCAGAGGGTTTGGTTCTGACACAGGAATCACATTCTTCCTGCTAACGCATTCGGTTCTCTTCTGCCTCCAGAAAATGAATCTGCTGTGATACAGAAAGGCCCTACCTTTAAAATTATCCATCTGCCCAGCTGTTCAGGCTTGAGGATGCATTAAAATCACCTGGAAGGCCATGCCGCAGCTGGCTAGGCCCCTGTGCTTCTGATTGCACTGCTCTAGGAAGGAGCCTGAGAATTTGTATGTCTAACAGCCATCCAGGACGTGTGGATGCCAGGACCCCAGTTGGAAAATTTCTAATGACACAAAGAGCCCAGGCCTGCCCTACCACAGCCCTCGTACCCACTGCACCGGCCCCAGGCTCCAGCCCTGTGTCACATTTAGTCCACCTTAGTGAGGCGTCAGTACAGGCCTTGACTTTCAGAACAGGAAACAGGATGTTGCAGTTAGCAAGCACTGGGGTTGGGGCTTGCACCCCAGGAGCCTGAAATCTCATCCAGAGGGAGGTGAGGACAGGCAGGAGCAGATGTTGATGTGTCTGACCCAGGAGGGCTCCGCCACAAGGCTGGGCTGTTCCTCTTCTCCCTTTGCTACTGAAGGGTTCCTTCGACAAATTACCAGGGTAGGCTGGGCGCAGTGGCTCACGCCTGCACTTTGCAAGGCTGAGGCAGGCAGATCAGTTGAACCCAGGAGTTTGAAATCAGCCTGAGCAACATGGTGAAACCCCATCTCTACAAAAAAATACAAAAATTAGCCAGACAGGGTGGTGTGCGCCTGTAATCCAGCTACTGGGGAGGCTGATGCAGGAAGATTGGTTGAGCTTTAGGAGGTCAAGACTGCATTCCAGCAGGAGCAACAAAGCAAGACCCTGTCTCAAAAAGGAAAAAAAAAAAGAATTGTATTTGCTATCACAGAACCCACTTACACACTGAATCCCTCAGGGTTTTGGAAACAACCAGGTCTTGTCCCGAAGGCAGCCTGTCCCGAAGGCCGCTTGTCCCGAAGGCAGGTGGTGCCAGAGGATGTCACCTGGGCTTCTCTGTGGGCATGGAGCATGGGGCCCCAGGGACCTGTTTAAAGGAGCATTTGGAGGGCGGTGCCAGTGGGTAAGAGGTATGCACAGTGAGCCCCGGGAGCTCACAGGGGACAGCCAGTTCAGGAAGGAATCCCAGAGGCTTTTTGTCCCAAAGTCTACACATTCTCCTCTTCTGACTTAATGCAGTGCTCTACAAAGTGGACTACAGAGTAGCCTCAGAGGCTGGGAGGAGAGAACGTGGCTCCCAGGCAGCTGAAGGTGTCATTGTAAACTGTGCTCTCCTCAGTGAGCCTCTGGGGAGACATGGTGTTTCTTCCTGCTTGTCACCATGTATCCCAGGAGTGCACACACCCCAGCCAGAGGCTTCGAAGGGTGTGCTTCCTGCCATCCTCAAGGGGGTTGTGTCTCTGTAGAGCTACCAGAGAAAGAGTTCCGGGGTGCCAGGCCGTGGTCTGCTTCCTGTTTATCTGCACAATATTCTGTGAGCTCATACCATCACCCCACCTCACAGCTGAAGAAATGCAGGCTCAGACAGGATAAGTACTTTGTATTAGAGGATAACTACCTGGTTAACAAACCAACTAGTTAACTGGTTGACCAGGGTTCAAAATCTGACCCGCTTCAGAATCGGGACTGGGACTGCAACCCGGCTTCCGGCAGCTCCTTCCTCTGTGCTGGGCGTGTGTCACCGTCGGGGATGCAGGGGTGGTTAGTGCAGACCCCTCACTCCCTGAACACCGTCTAGAGAGCGGACCTGCAAACACAGGGCCAGCGCCTGGCAGGCACAGTACTGAATGTCTGTGCTGTTAGGAACCGCCTGACGGGCGCCGGCATCCGGCCTCGCTGCACAGGCCTGCAGGCAAACCCAGGACCTGCTCAACAGCCAGCTCTGAGCGTGGCTCGGCCTCCATCCTTCAGACAAACCAGCCACCTGGAGGCATTGCTGGTACATACAGGGAAACTTGAACATGGGCTGGGTGCTAAGTAATGTTAAGTTGTTAATTTTATTAGGTGATCATCACCACAATGGTATCGTAGTTATTAAAGAAAATGTCTTTGGTTTTAGAAATGCAGGTGCAGGCTGAGCGCGGTGGCTCACGCCAGTAATCCCAGCACTTTGGGAGGCTGAGGTGGGTGGATCACCTGAGGTCAGGGGTTCAAGACCAGCCTGGCCAACATGGCAAAACCCTGTCTCTACTAAAAATACAAAAACTAACCAGGCGTGGTGGCGTACACCTGTAATCTCAGCTACTCGGGAGGCTGAGGCAGGAGAATCGCTTGAACCCAGGAGGCAGAGGGTTGTGGTGAGCTGAGATCACACTATTACACTCCAGTCTGGGCAACAGAGAGAGACTCTATCTCAAAGAAAGAAAACAAAAGTTGAATAATTAAAAAACCAAATTTGAGCATGTGGTATTTGGGTGTCTTAGAAGCCATCAAAAGAAGAGCCGAAGGTTTAGGCAGATCAGAGCTCCAGGAGTGAACCTCAGCCTTGCCATTATTGTAACCAAGGGACCAGCTCAAGCCAATTAACCAATGCTGAAGTTACTAAGCTGACATAGAGCCAAAATTGCCCAGGTGTGCGCAATGGGAAACGCTTCTTCCACCTTCTCGTCCTTACCAGCAACCTGGCCAGCCAGCTATGCTGGCATCACCTGGGACCTGCTAGGAGTGCCATAAAAGCCGGACCCACCCCCAGCTCAGGGAGGCAGAACTAAGCGTTGCCTCCTGTCTCCTTGCAGTCCATTCGCAATAAAGCTTTTTCTTTTGTCAAAAGCCAGTGCCATAGTGTTGGCTTCTATGAGTGTCAGACAGCGGGCCCATTGCTGGGTAACATGTCATCCTCCTGAGTTACAGCCACTGCCCTGGTAGCTCCTTGGGATTTCAGAACCAAATTACAGCAGGCAGCAGGCAGAGTTTGATGTGATACCCTTGCTCCAGCATCTGGAGTAGGGGTGTTTCACAAAGTGGGAAAGAATGTATTTCAGAGAGGGAGTTATTCACTGCTAGCCATGTCTAACCCCGAGCAGTTTGTGCACCCAAAGCAGGTACCCCGCCAACTCCAGCCTGACAACTGCACTCCGGGGACGTCTCTGTGAGGAGGCTGCAGACTCCCACAGACTTCACCCTTCCTCCCCAGGAGAAAGCAGCGGCCAGCGCTGGCCTCCCTGGCACTGCTTCTACCACTGCCGCTGACACCAAATGCAAGGTGTGGGGAAGAGGGTCGGGGTCTCCGTGGTTGGCACGCTTCCAAAACTTTGTGGAATGCACGCTGTGCCAGGGACAGTGTCCATCGAGAGGAAGTAAACGATGCTGCTCCCACCTCAGTAAAAACTATTAATTAGGTCACAACGGGCCGGGCACGGTGGCTCACACCTGTAATCCCAGCACTTTGGGAAGCCTAGGCAGGCAGATCACAAGGTCAAGAGATCAAGACCATCCCGGCCAACATGGTGAAACCCCATCTCTACTAAAAAAAAAATACAAAAATTAGCTGGACATGGTGGCGTGTGTCTGTAGTCCCAGCTACTCAGGAGGCTGAGGCAGGAGAATTGCTTGAACCCAGGAGGCAGAGGTTGCCGTGAGCCGAGATTGCACCACTGCACTCCAGCCTGGCGCCTGGCGACAGAGCGAGACTCTGTCTCAAAAAAAAAAAAAAATTAGGTCACGATGTTGGAGTTGGAATATTACAAATGTTTGCAGAATGAATGAAAATTAGGAGTGGTAAAAGAGGAATACTAACATTTTAAAAATCATAAAAAACCTCAAGTAAAAGGCACACGGAGTTTCATTCTGGTTTTATTATGCCAGGTAAAAAATGTTTCCATTAGTCGCAGTCTTTGGGGACAGTTTTACTAAGGGTTTGATATTGTGGCAATTTTTTTTAACTGTCAAAGTAAGTAACCTTTTTTTTTTTTTTTTGAGATGGAGTTTTGCTTTTGTTGCCCAGGCTGGAGTGCAATGGTGCGATCTCAGCTCACTGCAACCTCCACCACCCAGTTTCTAGTGATTCTCCTTCCTCAGCCTCCCGAGTAGCTGGGATTATAGGCATGCACCACCACACCCGACTAATTTTGTATTTTTAGTAGAGATGGGATTTCGCCATGTTGGTCAGGCTGGTCTCGAACTCCTGACCTCAAATGATCCACCAGCCTTGGCCTCCCTAAATCCTGGGATTACAGGCATGAGCCACCACACCCAGCAAACCTTTTTTTTTTTTTTTTGTTTTTCTTTTTTTGAGATGGAGTCTCGCTCTGTAGCCCAGGCTGGAGTGCAGTGGCATGATCTCAGCTCACTGCAACCTCTGCCTCCTGGGTCCAGGTTCAAGCTATTCTCCTACCTCAGCCTCCCAAGTAGCTGGGATTACAGGCACGAGCCACCATGCCCAGCTAATTTTTGTAATTTTTAGTAGAGACGGAGTTTCACCATGTTGGCTAGTCTGGTCTTGAACCCCTGACCTCATGATCCACCTGCCTCGGCCTCCCAAAGTGCTGAGATTACAGGCATGAGCCACCATGCCCAGCCCCTTTTTTTTTTCCCCTTTAGAGACAGAATCTTGCTCTGCTGCCCAGGCTGGAGCGCAGTGGTGCTATCAGGGCTCACTGCAGCTGCCTCACTCTCCCAAAGTGCTGGGATTATAGGCACGAGCCAGCGTACCTCACCTTCCACACACATTTGATGAGCTGTTGCTGTGCACCTGCCAGGCTTTACTTCAGGAATTCTGCCACATTAAATAGCGTATATCTCTAGTAGTGTATATTAAAAGGAGATTTCAGCCAGGCATGGTGGTGCATGCCTGTAATCTTAGCAGTTTGGGAGGCCAAGGTGGGTGGATCACAAGGCCAGGAGATCGAGACCAGTCTGGCCAACATGGTAAAACCCTGTCTCTACTAAGAATTCAAAAATTAGCTGGGCATGGTGGCACATGTCTGTAGTCCCAGCTCCTCAGGAGGCTGAGGCAGGAGAATCACTCGAACCCAGGAGGCGGAGGCTGCAGTGAGCCGAGATCTCACCACTACACTCCAGCCTGGGTGACAGAGCCAGACTCTGTCTCAAAAATAATAATAATAATTTTTAAAAAATTAAAAATTAAAAGGAGATTTCTAGGCTGGGTGTGGTGGTTCACATCTGTAATCTCAGCACTTTGGGAGGCTAAGGTGGGCGGATCACTTGAGCCCAGGAGATCACAACCAGTCTGGGCAACATAGTGAAACCCTGTTTCTACAAAAAATACAAAAATCAGCCAGGCATGGTGGCACGCCCTGTAGTCCCAGTTATTCAGGAGACTGAAGTGGGAGGATTACCTGATCCCAAGAGGTCGAGGCTGCAGTGAACTGTGATTACTCCACTGCACTCCAACCTGGGTGACAGAGAGACTGTCTCAAAAAAAAAAAAAAAATTCTGAACCAGGCACAGTTGCTCACGTTTGTAATCCCAGAACTTTGGGAGGCCGAGGCAGGTGGATCACCTGAGGTCGTGATTTCGAGACCAGACTGACCAAACAGTTTAGTAGAAATCCCATCTCTACTAAACATACAAAAAAAAAGGTTTCTGCAAATGCCTTATGTGTGCACAGCCGGTATGCCTCTGTACCTTAGATCATTCAGACAGGTTGGATTCAGGTTCCAGCTGGAGCTACTGCTCATTGCCTGCATGGCTTCAGGCAAACTCTGGAACTTCTCCGGGCCTCGGCTTTCTCATCTCTAAATTAAGACCTCCAGAGTCTCTCTCAGCTCTACAGTTCTATAGCTAATGGATTTGTAATGAACCTAAATTGCTTCATCCAAAAATAAGTAAACTATGAGGCAACTGTTGGATGGTAGACGATAAATTGCAGATTTATGTAAAGGACATGAATTCATCTCTTGGAAACCTAATAACTAACAAACTTATAGGAGGCATTTATAGTAGGTACTCATAGCTTTTAATGAATTTAATTTAATAAGGATGCCAATTAAAAGATAATTTCCTAGCTCTTGGTAAAATAGAATAAGGGATATCTTTAGTGACTATATTACCAATTACTCTATTACGAATGACAAGGAAATGAGAGAATGGTTTCTGACCTCCTGGCCAGGCCAGAGGGAAGGACTATGCTCAGTGCAGCTACCGTGGTCGAGGAACCTGGTAGCTCTTTCCATCACCAGGGCAGAAATTTGATTTAGCCTGTCCTCCAGAGCTAATCAGTCTGGAAGCAACAAGTCTCCCATAACCGAACTCCAAGCTACTGATGCTTAACTGACTCCACAGGGTTCACTAACAGAAATAAAACTGTTAGGTGGACCAGATACGAGACGTAAGAAACTACAAAGAAAAGAGCAAATTTTTCCCAAGCCAAAGATGGGAAAGAGAAGAAATTTGATGTTTCAGTGGAATAGAAAACAGAGAGCCAGGCACACTCGCATGTGCCTATAATCCCAGACTCAGGAGGCTGAGATAGAAAGATTGCTTGAGCTCAGGAATTCAAGACCACCCTTGGTAACATAACAGAATGCCATCTTTTTTGTTTGTTTGAGATGGAGTTTTGCTCCTGTTGCCCAGGCTGGAGTGCAATGGCACGATCTCGGCTCACTGCAACCTCCACCTCCCAGGTTCAAGCGATTCTCCTGCCTCTGCCTCCCGAGTAGCTGGGATTACAGGCACGTACCACCACACCCAGCTAATTTTTTGTATTTTTAGTAGAGACGGGGTTTCACCGTGTAGCCAGGATGGTCTCGATCTCCTGACCTTGCAGTCCACCCGCCTCGGCCTCTCAAAGTGCTGGGACTACAGGCGTGAGCTACCTCGCCCAGCTGCAGGACCCCACCTTAAAAAAAAATGAAATGACAATGGAAAAACAATGGAGAAAGATCAATGAAACCAAAAGCTGGTTCTTTGAGAACATCAATAAAATGGATAAACCACTAGCCAGACTGATGGGGAAAAAATAAAGGAAGAAGATACAATCAGTGTCAGGAATGAGAGAGATGCCATCTCGTCTTGAACTCCTGGGTTCATCTAAGGGAAACACAGCAGAGATGGAGGAAGAGAGACTGTTTACAAAAAGGCAGGAGGAAACTTTAGGGCGAGATGGATCTCTTCATTTTACAATTGTGGTGATGGTTTGACTGTGTGTGTGTGTGTGTATATATATATATATATATATACAATCAAATGATGCAATTAATGTGAAACTTATCAATAACCTCCATATTATGTATACATAATATCATGTGGAGACTTTATACTTCAGTAAAGCTATAAAAAACGTTTCTAAAAATTCTATGCTGGCCAAGCGTGGTGGCTCATGCCTGTAATCCCAGCACTTTGGGAAGCTGAGGCAGGGAGATTTCTTGAGCCCAGAAGGTTGAGGCTGCAGTGAGCTATGATTGCACCACTACACTCCAGCCTGGGAGACAGAGTGAGACCCTGTCTCAAAAAAAAAAAAAAAAAAAAAAATCTAGTCTAACCCTCAAAAAATAAAGACCTAGTTTTTCAATAAATGAAAAGTATCCAATATGATACATTAAATCTTGTCTCAAAACCAGTGATAATTCTCAGGGTGCCTCGGCTGAAATTTACTCCTTTATTTGAGCAAATAGTTTCTTCACAGATGGGGCAATTTAGTGCTATTTAAGCAAATATGCAAGAGTAATATTAAAATATTTGAGGAGTCCTGGGCAGGCGCAGTGGCTCATGCCTGTAATCCCAGCACTCTGGGAGGCAAAGGCAGGCAGACCACCTGAGGTCAGGAGTTCGAGGCCAACCTGCCCAAAATGGCGAAAACCCATCCCTACTAAAAATACAAAAATTAGCCAGATGTGGTGGCGCACGCCTGTATCCCAGCTACTCAGGAGGATGAGGCAGGAGAATCACTTGAACCGGGGAGGCGGAGGTTGCTGTAAGTGGAGATCATGCTACTTGCTCTCCAGCCTGGGCGACAGAGCAGGACTCCATCTCAAATAATATTAATAATAATAATAATATATTTGAGGAGTCCTAACCCATAAGTACCCATAAGCATTTAGAAATACTGACCTACAGGTGAATATGTGAGGTGGTAATTACACAACATTCTTGGCCAGTAATCCAGGCTTGAGATACTGTGTGAACTTGCAAGCAACAAAAGAAGATAAAGAGGCCTTCTTCATAAAGTTAAGAATTAAATGAGTAGGCCGGGTGCAGTGGCTCACGCCTGTAATCCCAGCACTTTGGGAGGCCAAGGTGGGTGGATCACCTGAGGTCAGGAGTTCGAGAGCAACCTGCCCAACATGGTGAAACTCCATCTCTACTAAAAACACAAATATTAGCTGGGCATAGTGGCGAGCACCTGTAATCCCAGCTACTCGGGAGGCTGAGGCAGGAGAATCGCTTGAACCCAGGAAGTGGAGGTTGCAGTGAGCCGAGATCCTGCCACTGCACTGCAGCCTGGGCAACAGAGGGAGACTCTGTCGCAAAAATAAATAAATAAATAAAATTTAAAATAAAATAATTTATCACTTAGTTTCACATAACTCAAACTTGCTTTCTCTGCAATTCAGTGACTGATGTTTCATTACATTCACTGGTTGAATTCAAAGTAGAATTCACTTAGGATTGATTGGAAGCATAATATACTCAGAATACAACAGACAAGGGCGACTCGCCCGTGAGAACTCCCAGGTGTGCGGGAGGGGACGCGGCTCCCACCATGTACCGGAAAGAGACGGCTCCCGCGGAGAAGCGGCCCTGGGAAGAGCGCCCCCTGCTGGACAGCGCGCCAGGGCACACCAGCGAGCGAGAGTTCTGCGCTGCAGGAGGAAAAATGGGTTCAACCCAAAGCATCCCAAAGGGCGTCACCTTGAGGCCCCTTCTTTCCGAACACGCTGAGATGCTGGTGTTGCAAGCCCAGGAATCTCTGGCTCTTCCTAAGTGCCTACCCCGTATTGAACAGCTCCTCTTTAGCCTACCTCTCTCACCGGGACCCACATCTGCCACTCTCAGCCACACTCTGCACATGCCTTTCTGGGATCACAAAGCTCATTACACATCTTCCTTGGTTGAAAGAAGAATTTCAGCCAGGAACGGTGGCTCACACCTATAATCCCAGCACTTTGGGAGGCTGAGGCGGGTGGATCGCCTGAGATCAGGAGTTCGAGCCCAGCCTGACCAACATGGAGAAATCCCATCTCTACTAAAAAGAATACAAAATTCAGGCCGGGCTCGGTGGCTCACGCCTGTAGTCCCAACACTTTAGGAGGCCAAGGCCGGCAGATCACGAGGTCAAGAGATCAAGACCATCCTGGCCAACATAGTGGAACCCCATCTCTACTAAAAATACACAAATTAGCTGGGGGTGGTGGCACGCGCCTGTAGTCCCAACTACTCAGGAGGCTGAGGCAGGAGAATTGCTTGAACCAGGGAGGTGGAGGTGGCAGTGAGCCAAGATCACACCACTGCACTCCAGCCTGGCAACAGAGTGGGACTCCAACTCAAAAAAAATACAAAATTAGCCAGACATGGTGGTGCATGCCTGTAATCCCAGCTACTCAGGAGGCTGAAGCAGGAGAATTGCTTGAACCTGGAAGGCAGAGGCTGCAGTGAGCTGAAATCGCACCACTAGGCCTAGCTGAGATCATACCACTCCCGCCTAGGCTACACAGTGAGACTCTGTCTCAAAGAAAAAAAAAAAGAATTTCATCCAGGAATGGGTGGCTCATGCCTGTAATCCCAACATTTTGGGACCTTGAGGTGGGAGGATTACCTAAGCCCAGGAGTTTGAGCCCAACCTGGGCAACAAAGTGAGACCTTATCGTGAAAAAAAAATCTTTTCTTCTTTTTTAAAATTTTATTTTTTTCAGGAGAGAGCTGCAGTAAAAAAAAAAAATTTTTTTTTTTAAAGACAGGGTTTCACCATGTTGGTCAGGCTGGTCTTGAACTCCCAACCTCAGGTGATGCACCCACCTTGGCCTCCAAAGTGCTTGGATTACAGGTGTGAGCCACCATGCCTGGCTAAAAAAAAAAATTTTTTAATGACACAGTGGCATGTGCTTGTAATTTTAGTTATTCAGGAGGCTGAGGCAGGAGGATTGCTTGAGCCCAACCAAGAGTTAAAGGCTGCAGTGAGCTGTGAGGGCACCATGTACTCCAGCTTGGGCATCAGAGTGAGACCTTGTCTCAAAATAAAAAAGTGCTGAAGGCTCATGTGCAGCATGTGACCACGGACTGCCAGGCACGCTCTGGAATCCAGCTGCTGCAAGCCCAGTGGGACCTGGGCTGAACCCTGGGTCCTGCTCATCTCCTGTCTCCAGAAGCACTGAGAAGCCTGCTCGCCTCCACACCCCCCAGTAAGCCACCTGAGCACAATCAGCACCCGGGCGGACGTGGGCAGCATGGAGGTATCCCAGGCGGCCACCCTGCCCGCACCACCCACTGTGCTCTTCTTCACATTCCCTGCCTTCAGGTGACTTGATATCCCAAAACTGTGGGAACACCACAATGGGCCACCCGTGTCCTGAAGGATCCAGGAGACTGGCAGGATGCCCGTCACCTCCCGCTGCCCCATAAAGGCACTACTGTGGGGACCACAAGGAGCCACACGAGGCTCTGTCTGTCCTGGCTGGCTTGAGGCTCTGCCCTGCCTGAGGACAACGGTGGGACTGATGGAGACGCTCTGCTCTTGAGATTCGGGCTTTCTCGCTTTCGAAAAGGGGTGAAGGTGAAGGTTTATGTTCGCATCTCTTCTCTGGTCCCCAAACTGAGTGGCTTTTCCAGGAAAGCCAGCACCCGTGGCCTCCCATGCCAGCCCGAACGGCTCTCAAGTCCACCCCTGTGCCAAGGCGTTGCCAGCCGCGGAGCCTGTGCCAGCGCGTCTCACCACCCAGGCGGGCTCCCCAGGACCACAGGATAGCTCTTCCCCCTGCCACAGGTACTGCCAGGCCATCTCTCCACCCCACCCAGAGGAATTGAGGGGCTCTGCCCTCACACACAGACCCCTTCCCGGCAGCCCAAGCACCAGAACACCAGTAGGTGGAGAGAGTTGTTTCACTTGTGCTTGAGAAGGCGCCTTCCCATCGAAAAGGAACTGCAGGTGTGAAAGTTTCCAAATCAAATTCTAACCGAGATGGCCAGTGGTGGCGGTTCTCAAAGGGGTTTCCCGGGGCTACAGCGGCAGCATCTAGGAACCGGTTATAAACGCAGATTCTTGGGCCCCAGCCGCCCGCTTGCTTTGGGCCCTCCAGGATAGGGCCCGGGGCTCTGTGTTTTAGGAGCCCTCCAAGAGGTTCTGATGCATACTCAAGTGCAGACCCACTGACCTGGGAGAGCCTGCCGTGGAAGGAAGCCTGGAGCAAGGCCTTCTGCAAAGACTTGAACCACCCACACTTGTGCCCAGTCAGCAAAGCAGAGTTTTCCTCCAAATACAGCACAGGGTGCACCTGCCTGCAAAAGAGAAGCCCCCACGGCCCAGCTTCCAAGTTTCATGAGGAGAGCAGCCGCAGAGCGAGGCTACGTAGCTGGGGCTGGCCTCCCTTCCCCTCCCTTGCCGCGCTGCCTTCCCCTCCCCTGCCGCCCTGCCTTCCCCTCCCCTGCCGCCCTGCCTTCCCCTCCCCTGCCGCCCTCCCTTCCCCTCCCCTGCCGCCCTCCCTTCCCCTCCCCTGCCGCCCTCCCTTCCCCTCCCCTGCCACCCTGCCGCCCGGCTGCAGGAGGCGAGGCCCAGCTGTGCGCCCACGGTACACCAGTCCTGATGCTGGCTGTGAGCATTCAAGGAGCCACCCCTACCTGTGCCTGGGGGAGCAGTCGGTCATGTCCTAAACTCAATTTCTGGTAGACCTGGAGACAGGACTCAGCCTCAGTCTCCCCTCCACCTCTCCATCCTGTGTGTCAGGCAAAGAGGCCGGGCTTCCCCTCAATTTTCCTGCCCTGAGCTGAGCATCAAGCTGGGCCTCAGAGATCCTGCCTTTGTCCCCATGCTCCCCTCTCTCCAGGAGGGGAGGGACTCTCCTCCAATCTCCAGTGTATGTTGAGTATACATACATACACAGATACCAAAACCAGGATGTAGCTGCTGTCACTGCTGACCACCCTTCCAGTGTCCATTCCCACCTAAGCTGTGCCCACACTCACCAGCGCCCTTGGCAGGTTGCCACTGTCTTCAGGAGCCAGGCTTATGCCCACCTCTCCCCACCTGCCCACCCATCCCTCAGACCCAGTGTGCCCAGCAGTTGAGCCAACCCAAGTTGGTCTAAGTTCATGGCAAGGTGAGTGTCTGACCGATTCTATGCTCGCCACCCAGGCCCACCCTCACCTCATGCGAGTGACAGCCACAACTCCACTCCTCACTTCCCAGCCCGTGAGCCGAGGCAGCCTGGAGCCCAGCAGGCGGACGGACTCCAGCATCCACAGATGTTTGTTCTAAGATGTTCTCACTGGGGGGCCAAGAAGCTGAGATCTACCCATGTCAGCCCCATCAGGACACAGTATCCTGGGGGGACCCGAGAAGACACTGTGGGTCCCAGGCCTCCTGGGTCCCAGAACTGTGGCTGGTCCTGGACATAGAGTGGGCCTAGGAGATTGTGGCTCTGTGTCACACTGGGCCTCCTGGACTCACTTCCCAGCTGTCCTCTCTCCTCCCTGCGCCTGCTTCCTGGAGCACCGCTCCCCTCCTCCTGACGAGGAGCACGTCATGATGCTGTGTGGGGCCCCATGGTACCCACACTACCTTTTGCCCACGTTTCCCTCCTCCAAGGGGCCTCCCTCCTCTGTTCGGGTCCAAACCTGAATGGGGACATCCGACTGGCGCAGCTCGTCTTTGGCACCAGCCTATAGGTTTCCGGCCAGCCCGTGTGTGAGCTGCCCTGGGGCCCGGCGTCTGCCTGTGATCCATGTGACGTGATGGGCCAGGAGTTTGCGGGGGTTCCTTCCCTAAGCTCTGCTCATCGTCTCTTTCCACCATTGAGATACCCATCTGGGTCCCTCATATTTTGGTTGTGGTTTTTTGTTTTTGGTTTTCTTTTTTGAGACAGAGTCTCACCCTGTTGCCCATGTTGGAGTGCAGTGGCATGATCTCAGCTCACTGCAACCTCCGCTTCCCAGGTTCAAGAGATTCTCCTGCCTCAGCCTCCCAAGTAGCTGGGACTACAGGAGTGCACCACCATGCCCAGCTAATTTTTTTTATTTTTAGTAGAGACAGGGTTTCACCATATTTTGGTTTTTGAAGCCCCCGCTTTCATGCACTTTTATTTCATCTTTAAAGGTTGACACATATGGTTCGCCCAGAAGCCCTGGTCTGGAGGTCCAGGTTTGCATGGCAATGGCAGTGGGGTGCGTTGGGCCTCAGTGCCAGGGGCCAGCCTGGCGATCTCGGCACCTCCTCCCTGCCAGGAGCCCGTGATCACCCGAGTTCTTTCAACATGGCTGCAGGGGAGGTGGGGACTAAACAGACGTGTTTCTCACTGCAATGAGGAAAGCAACCCTTTCGAAGCCCCTGGTTTTGCTGCCGACTCCCTGCTGGTCTGGGGAAAGCGGATGAGGGTGGCCTGCCATGCTCTGGTTCTCAGGGCAAAGTTCGCAAGGTGAGCCCAGCATCCTGGCAACAACCACCCCCGGCGGCTCCGTGACCACTGTAGGAGTGATTCATAAACACGGGGCTGGCGGTGATAATGCCTTTCTTCCAGGAAACTAGGAGCTTAATGGCCCGGATGGAGTCACCTGTCAAAGAGTAACTTACGCCACATATTACACTCAAGTCCCAGGAGTAAGGATCCAGAGGAAGTGTTTATTTTAATGGGTGAACAAAGCATCCTTTGTCGGAGACTCTGCCAGCACCAGGCTCTCCTTCGATGGGAGCCGTCTGGCCCAGGCCCGGGGAGTATGCAGCCCTGCAGCTACCAGTTAGCCACGTTGGGCTGGGTTTATCCTACACGGGTCCTTGCTCTCCCCAGAGTGAGGGATCGCATGGGCTGGCAGGAGACGAGGGGATCTACCTGTCCCTCCCCGTCCCCTGACAGGCCCACAAGGTGGGAAGGAAAGCAGGATCCTTCACATGGCAGGGAGGAAGGCGGGATCATCTCCACATGGCAGGGAGGAAGCCGGATCTTTTCCACATGGCCCAGCTCCACCCTGTGGTTTCTCTCCTGTCTGGCAGGAAGGCAGTGCTTACCCCTCAGGGTGGGGCCATGGCAGTATGGGCATCCCCATGTCCTCTGGGGTCTCAGCACGCCTCACAGATCCTCCTGGAAGGGGTGCTACAGGTCTCCAACCACTTACCCTGGGCTGCGCCTTCAAGTCTGGCGGAGAGCTTTGCTAAAATACAGCCTTCTGGGCCCAGCCCTGTAAACCTACCCAGGCTAGGCCAGCTGTGGAAGTGGGGAGCCAAGTGCCTGGAGGAGGGAGCGTGGGGCTGGCCAGTGCCTGGGCGATGACTCTGAGTCCCACTCTGGATGACTGAATTAAATTCCTAGGGTGGTACGTGCCACTAGTCCTAGTTACTTGGGAGGCTGAAGTGGGAGGAGCTTGAGCACAGGAGGTCAAGGCTGCAGTGAGCCATGATCACACAACTGCACTCCAGCCTGGGTGACAGAGTGCGACCCTGTCACTTTAAAAAAAAATGCTCCCCACGAATTCAGCTGTGGAGCCAGGTTGGGAAGACCAGGAGTGAATCCCACGGGATTTGTTGGGACTGGGCCATGTAGGAGGGGACGCTGGCTCAGACAGAAGAGGGCGCCACAGGCCTCCAGTGCGGGAGCCTGCGGCTGACTTCGTTCCCTGAGAGCACAGCGTTCTGCCTGGTCCAGGTAACAGCTCTGTGAGGCTGGGCTTAGGGTATCCATTTTATAGCTTAAGAAATCCACAGGACCGCTAGGCACGGTGGCTCACACCTGTAATCCCAGCACTTTGGGAGGCCGTGGCAGGTGGATCACCTGAGGTCAGGAATTCGAGACCAGCCTGGCCAACATGGTGAAACCCCATCTCTACTAAAAATATAAAAATTAGCCAGGCATTGTGGCAGGTGCCTGTAATCCCAGCTGCTTGGGAGGCTGAGACAGGAGAATCCCCTGAACCGGAGACGCAGAGGCTGTGGTGAGCCATGATCGCACCATTGCACTCCAGCCTGGGTGACGGAGAGACACTCTGTCTCAAAAAAAAAAAGAAAGAAGGAAAGAAAAGTAACCCACAGGACCACAGGTAGACTTTCCAAGCCACACCACCAGAGCAGGGTCCTGGGCACGCAGGCCTCCCAACCACACCCACTCTGTGGAGGAGGACCCCTCCTCCCTGGTACCGACCCTTTGTGCAAACATCCCGAGTGACACAGAGGCAGAGCCTGTCTGCCATGGTGCCACTGAGCCACCAAGCACTGGTGGCCTCTGAGTGGGATGGGAATCAGGTGGCCAGGTGGAGCCCAGCCCTGGGGAAACCAGGCCAAGGACGCTGTGCCAGGCTTGGCACCAGGACACACCCTCACCTCACCCTGAGTGTCTCCCCACCCCTACCCTGGGGGTGCCCTGACCTCCATGAGATGCATGCCGTGGACTGGAGGTGGGTCAGCTGAGGCAGCCGAATTTAGGGAGAATGGGGCAAGGCCCTCGACCTGGCAGGTGCCCTCAGTGTGGGGCCCCTGGGTGATTTCTGGCCGATAGGCAGGCCAGCACTGAGTCAGAAGGAAACCATGCTTGGGGAGGCCAGAGGCCACTTCAGGGTGCTCCTCCCCCTCCTTGGGAAGCTGCCTAATTACCACCTTGACCACAGGCGCTGCATGGGAAGCACAGCACGTTTCATCCTCCGCCCGCCCAGTGGCCTGGCCTTTCCCAAATGTGCCTAGTCACGTAAGTCCTAGAGGGTGGACACCCAGCCCCACGCTGGTGCAGTGGTAAAAACTTGACGATCTCCCATGGAGATGTGGGGGGCAGGGCCCACTCCCAGGCCCACTGTGCATGAAGGGGCTTCCACCTGTCCTCAGGAGCAACACTGGCCTGGTCACCTCCAGCCCTGCACACCTATCTCGCCCAGGCCAGCCGAGGAGGTGGGGAGCCAGGGGCCTGGAGGGATGTGTGGGGCTGGCCAGTGCCTGGGTGATTACTCCAAGTCCCTGGAGCACTCAGTGTCACTCAGTGGCCACACCGCAGCCAGAATCCACAGGCTTCCCACAGGCCGTGATGCCCTGCCCCCTCCACACAGGCTTAGGCTTTCACCCCCAGGCCTGCCACGCCTCACCTCATGCCCCACACTGGCTCATCATGCCTCTCCCCTCAGCCCTCCCAGACCCTGGCCCTCACCGTGGGTGGCAACCTTTGACGAGTCACACAACGCTTTTTTTTTTTGAGATGGAGTCGTGCTCTGTAGCCCAGGCTGGAGTGCAGTGGCGCAATCTTGGCTCACTGTAACCTCCGCCTCCTGGGTCCTGGTTCAAGCAATTCTCATGACTCAGCCTCCCAAGTAGCTGGGATTACAGGCACAAGCCACCATGCCCAGCTAATTTTTTTGTATTTTTCAGTAGAGACAGGGTTTCACCATGTTGGCCAGGCTGGTCTCGAATTCCTGACCTTGTGATTCACCCACCTCAGCCTCCCAAAGTGCTAGGATTACAGGCGTGAGCCACCGGGCCCGGCCAAGTCATGCAACTTCTGAGTCTTGACTTCCTCGTCCACAAAACAGGCCCGTTCGTGTGGTGGACATCCACTGTAGTCTGAGGACCCTCTGCAGCTCTCACAGGTCATACAGTAGATCTCTACATACTGACACGGCAAGGGCTCCAGGGGCCAGTATTGAATTGGGAAAGCCAACTTATATGATGACAGATACAGAGCAATGGCACTTGATATACAACATATGCGCACACACGCCTGCTTTACAACACACACACGCAGGCACATGCACTCACACACAAGTAAAACTACAGATTCTGGCCAAGTGCGGTGGCTCACGCCTGCAATCCCAGCACTTTGGGAAGCTGAGGCGGGTGGATCACCTGAGGTCAGGAGTTCGAGACCAGCCTGGCCAACATGGTGAAACCCCATCTCTACTGAAAATACAAAAATTAGCCAGACATGATGGCGGGCACCTGTAGTCCCAGCTACTCAGGAAGCTGAGGCAGGAGAATCGCTTGAACCCAGGAGGCAGAGGTTACAGTGAGCCGTGATCACACCACGGCACCCCAGCCTGGGCAACAGAGCGACGCTCCATCTCAAAAATAAATAAAATAAGCTAGGTGTGGCGGAGCGCACTCAGAAGGCTTCCATCACCCTGGCTGGAGTGCAGCGGCGCAATCATGGCTCACCGCAGCCTCGGCCTCCTGGGCTCAAGAGATCTTCCTGCCTCAGCTTCCCAAGTAGCTGGGACCACAGGCACGCGCCACCGATTTTTGTATTTCTTGTAGAGACAGGGTTCTGCCATGTTGCTCAGGCTGGTCTCGAACTCCTGGGCTCAAGCCATCCATAGGCCTTGGAAAACTATGAATTCATATATGTCAGCACACGGGGGAAACATCTGGCAAATACGCAGACAGCAAACAAAACAGTGAGTACACCAGGAGGGGCGAGACCGAAGGGTATTGATCAAGATCGACTTGAATTGTGTTGGTAATGCTTTAATCTTTATGAGAGTGTTCGAGAATTACTATATGATTTTAAATAAACAAAATTTAAAATAGCATCCTTCTTGCAAGCGTGTGGGAGAATCACACCCTCAGAGCCTGATGAGGGCCGTGCCTTTGGCCCTCACTCCTTTCTCCCCAGCATCTCCCCTCCAGGTCATTTATTCATTCAACAAGCATGTGCTGCTGCCTCCTCCATGCTGGCCTCAGAGACACCCCTGGGTCAGAGACGACTGCGAGGCGGGCCCTGGCCTGGAGAGGCGCGCAGCCCAGCAGGAAGCTGCAGTGAGGGTTGGACGAGGGGAAGCTCGCATCCAGCCCTGGGCACTGGGGACCGCCGCAGCAGTGCTGCCTCGGTGCTTGGAGATGCCCAAAGATCCCGCAATAGTGCTCCTCTCGCCACACACTCACGAATGTTTTCTTCAAAAGAGAAAGTATGTCAGGCCAAAATTAATTAGCCACACAGTGAAATACAGAGCAAAACCCAGAAGAGGCCCTAGAACCTGGTATCCCAGCAATGAGGAGATAACAGAAAACAAATAAGCTGGAGGACTTCTCCAAACACCTGAAGCACTCCAGCAGGGTGCGCCTGGGCTTCAGACCAGAACTGCAGACACCTGCTGCCCTTTCGGAACCCGGGC
This sequence comes from Cacajao melanocephalus, assembly GCA_963573385.1. Taxonomy (NCBI): domain Eukaryota; kingdom Metazoa; phylum Chordata; class Mammalia; order Primates; family Pitheciidae; genus Cacajao; species Cacajao melanocephalus. Next base: position 90,047 of record CAUYLG010017096.1, read on the forward strand.
TAGCAGTGGCCTCCTCAGAGTTCTGCCATTGGTCCTCCCCAGACCAGCGTCCAGCCCCTTCCCAGTGACTTTTCCCAAGCCTGCCTCTGGGCCCAAATGCCCTGGTGTCTCTAAGCCAGCCGAGTGTGCCCACAATCACCCATCCCTGTGGGCACCTTCAGCAAACGCTCCCAGAAGCCCCGCTCTGGGCCTGGCCCTAGGGTGCGGCCTCCAGCCACAAGCACAGTCCCCAGGCTCCCGTGGGCATTGGCACGTTCCCCAGCTCTGGTCACCTTGGCTAGAAGATCCCCCACAAGGCCTGGGAGGAGTGTGGGTATGTCAGGCCCGGTGGAATGCAGCCTCCAGGAGGGCGCCAGGAAAAACAAGTTCCAGGGCAAGCTCCCAGGAGGCCACACCTGCTGCCAGGGGCCCGCGGGCTCCGGAGCATCAGGGAAGAATTGCTCGCTGCAGACGGCAGCGCCGGGTGCACAGACTCAGGCCCTGGAGAGCAGAGCCGTGGCAGCTGAGGTGGGGGAGGGTGCAGAACCCGGTTAGAGGGCAGAGGAGGCGGCCACCTGGGCAGGCCAGAGGGACACCAGCAGTGGGGAGGGGGAGCCCAGGACTAGGGACGTCCTTGGCAGGTGGGAGGGAACCAGTGCCCAGGCCAGGGCCTGAGGCTGGGAAATAGGTCCCAGCTGAGGCCTGGCCAGGAAAAGTAAGTGTAGGAACTAAGCTGGAGTCACAGGATCCCGGCATTCACGGCTGAGCCCCTCGTCAGACGCTCACTGGAGAACCGTGGACATCCGGCCCCTGAGGCTCCCGCTGACGCACCCGTGAGAAGGCGGGCTTGCAGGCAGCCTCAGCGGCTGTGGGAACCAGAGGGGGAAAGGCAGGAGCCCCCAGTGCCACACAGGGCAGTGCTGCTGCGTGCCAGCCTCTGTGCTGAGCTCCAAGCAGGCCAGAGAGCAACCTTTCTCAGGACCCTGGCCAGGAAGCGTGGCTTCTGGGAGCCAGGCCGGTGGGCCTTGCCCCAGTGTGGACGCTGCCAGCCCTTCTCCACCTGCCCCTGGGATCCCAGCCGGCATTCGCAGACCAGGCACACGTCCGCTCAGTTCCTCTCACAGCAGCTCAGAGGCAGACAAGGTCATCCTCCCCACAGTCATGATGAGGAGGTGAGGCTCTGAGACGGGAAGTGACAAGTGTGGCCCAAGGACACACAGCTAGCATTCAGCAGAGCCCGCGTTCAGACCTGGGCAGGCCACCTGAAGCCAGAGTCCCAGCTCCTAGCACCCCGCCATGTCACCCACCCCAAAGCAGTGTGAGAACAGGAGCCCCCGCCCAGGGTCGGGCTGCCCACCCTCCGCACCTCCCACCTCCCAGCCGCTGACGCTTCCTTGCCTAGACCTGTTGCCCACGTGGTGGTACAGATGGGCTGCCTGAAATCACACACCAGGCTCAAGTCAGATCCAGCCACTTAGCAATGTGTGACCGAGTCAGGGAACTTCACCTCCACCCCAAGCCTCGGATTCCTCATCCGTAAAGTGGGGTTGTAACGTCCACATCAGCGGGCCATGGTGAGACTGCCTGAGAACGAATGAGGTGCCCCATGCTCCTCAGGATACTACAATTTGAGACGGTGGGGTGTGTGTTGAGGGGAGGGGGTCAGCCCTAAAATCAGAGCCAGGAAAACGGCCACTCAGCAGGCCTCCAGCCGGAGCCCTGGGCTCCCCAGAGAGCCTTGCTTGCCCGGCCTGCCCAGAGGGGTCTTCCTACAGAGGGAGAGGGGCCCTGTGCTCTCAGTGGCCTCCCCCATCGCTGGGGAGGCTCCAGACTGTCAGGGCAGCTCTGGGGTCCACGCCCCCAACCCAGACCCAGAGCAGGAGGTGGCTAGAGAAATGAGGCTGGCCTTGGTGGGGCCCAGCTGCCCCACCCAGTTGTCTAGAAAATACCCAAATTTAGGCCAGGCGTGGTCGCTCACACCTGTAATCCCAGCACTTTGGGAGGCTGAGGAGGGCAGATCACGAGGTCAAGAGATCGAGACCATCCTGGCCATATGGTAAAACCCTGTCTCTACCAAAAGTACAAAAATTAGCTGTGCGTGGTGGCATATGCCTGTAGTCCCAGCTACTCAGCAGTCTGAGGCAGGATAATCGCTTGAACCCGGGAGGTGGAGGTTGCAGTGATCTGATATCGCATCACTGCACTCCAGCCTGGCGACAGAGCAACATTCCGTCTCAAAAAGTAATAAAAGAAAATACCCAAATTTTTGGTCACCTTTATGTCGGAAGGGACTGGGGCTCACTGTGTTTCTGTCAATGGCTTTGCCAGCACTGTGTCTGAGGGACATTGACTAAATCCTTTTTGCTGTCACTGCTGCCGATGCTGATGAATTGCAACTGGGCCAGTCGCTGCCCTATCCACCAACTGGAGCAAATAACAGCACCCACACCATGTTTAAGCGAACATGCACCGCCTTGGTAATCAGAAAATAACAACAGGACGCTTTACAAACAATAAAGTAATAGCCCTGGTCCAGCTGGGGCGGGTGGGCAGCAGATGATAAGATCGTGCTGGGGGCGGGGCTTGGGGAACTCCCGGTGAGGTCAGCATCTAGGCGTCCAGGCCTGACCGCCCCAACCACCGGCGCTGGTGATCTGCCCACAGCCCAGCCCGAGCCCTGAGGACCTCCACGAACTCCTCAGCTTCTCCTGCAGTGCCCTGCCCAGGGGCCGCGCAGGCCCCCATTCTCCCCATCTCAGCTCTTTGTCCCAGGTCCCCCATTGAGGCTGTGCAGAGGCTGCCTCCGCCAGGAAGGAAAAAGAGATTCTGCTTCCACCCTGCCCTGGTGTCCGGGCGGCGTGAGTGGATCCGGCAGCACCCACCGAGCCACGTGCCTCACCCCTCCGTCCCAAACCAACGGGTGCACAGGCGGCCTATCTACCCCACGTACAGAGGGGAGCTTGCAGCGCTGGGCGCTGGGGGTGGTGATCGATGTTCTCCTGGGCAGGGCATTGAAGGTCACGGCCTCTAAGGGCCCCCCAGCCCTCTGCAAGGCTGCGACCCGACCTACCACAGGGCCACCCGGGGAGCTGGCTGGCTGCACCCTGGTCCCAGCCGTGGGAGCTTGGATTCTTTAAGGGGCTTTCCCAAGAACGTTAGAGGCCAGAGGCATTTGCATTGTATGAGGATTTGGGTTTAAAAAAAGAGGAAATGGGGGCGTGTCAAATCAAACTCCCGTGCTATGCCTGAAGCTTACATTTCACAGTGCAGCCTTCCACTTCCCAGCCCCAAGGTAACTTACTGGGGAACGTGATAAGGGCTTGCAGTGGAGGCCTTTGGTGAGGGGAGCTCCAGGCACGGCCCTGCCTCCTGCTCTGTGCCCGCAATTCCCATGGGCCTCAACTGGGGCCTCAGCCCCTGTGCCTCTCAGCCGTGAGGCCCAGCACAGGCCCCGGGCACAAGGGGTGGACAGGGGGACGGCCACCGGGAAGCCTGGCAGGTGCTTCCTGTCCCTGCCGGAAGACCACTGGCTGTGAGGTCACTCTTGTGCTCTGGCCTGGTAGTGACAGCTCTGGCCATGACCCACTTCCCCTCAGGTGACTCACCTGCAGCTTCTGCTCCTCGGGTCATCACCGAGCATGACTCACCTTCAGCGTTGGCTGAGTGAGGCCCAGAAGATGAGCAACTCCGTGGGGACCCAAGGTCAGGAGGCAAACCTGCAAGATGGCTCAGGCCTGTAATCCAGCACTTTGAGAGGCTGAGGCGGGAGGACCACTTGAGCCCAGGAGTTTGAGAACAGCTTGGGCAACACAGTGACACCAAAAAATACAAGAAATTAGCCAGGGCGTGATAGCACACGCCTGTGGACCCAGCTCCTCAGGAGGCTGAGGCAGGAGGATCACCTGAGCCCAGGAGGTCAAGGTTGCAGCACAGCACTGCACTCCAGCCTGGGCAACAGAGGAAGACCTCGTCTCAGAAAGAAAAAGGAGGCCAGGTGCGGTGGCTCACGCCTGTAATCCCAGCACTTTGGGAAGCCGAAGCAGGCGGATCACCTGAGGTCGGGGGTTCAGGACCAGCCTGATCAACATGGAGAAAACCTCTCTATTAAAAATACAAAATTAGCCAGGCGTGGTGGCACACGCCTGTCATGCCAGCTACTCAGGAGGCTGAGGCAGGAGAATTGCTTGAACCCAGGAGGCGGAGGTTGCGGTGAGCCGAGATTGCACCACTGCCCTCCAGCCTGGTCAACAAGAGGGAAACTCTGTCTCAAAAAAAAAAGGAGACAAACATGACCAGGGGCCATCCTGCAGAAACTTGGGGAGTTTCTGCAGCTGCCTCCTAGAGACCTTCCTCCTGCAGCTGGAATGCGCTGCCGGTCTCCCAACTCTCAGCCCAGTGTCCTTTGGGATGGCCAGGCTCAGCCTGGGCTGAGGGGACAGGGAGGAGAGCCAGAGGCCCCACCAGAGGGTGAGGAGCCAGGGCGGCAGCCAGAGCAGGTGCACAGCAGATGCCAGGCTTGGGGGCATTCATGAGCCCCTGCCAGGCCTTTGGTCCTACCTGCCTGGCAGGGAAAAGTTAGAGGTCAAAGGCAGCTGAGGAGGGCACAGCCTGTCTGGGAAAATGGGGGGCAGGGTGAGAAGGCACCATCCACCCCTCCAGCTGGATGGGGCAGGAGAGCGAGCTCCCATCAGGAGCTTTGAGCTTCCGTCTCACACCCCGGCAGTACCTGTCACCACAGGTGGGGGCTGAGGTGCAGAGTGTGCTCATGCCTGGCCGGCTGGGAAGGCTGATGGGCCTCGGCTTCAGGCTCCTCACGCTCCCATCTGCTGGCTCCCATGCAGAGAAGCCTGGCCTGTGGCGAGAGGGTGGGGTGGGTCCCCCAGCCTCCACTCCCCCTCACTGGGCCAGTTTCAGCTCTGTCAGTCTGGGCCTGGCTGCCCCCCCACTCCCCAGAGAATTCCAGCACCACCTCCTCAGTGTCTGGCCCAGAAGGCCTCAGTGGTCCAGGGGTACCCAGAAAGCAAAGGGAAGCGAGGCTCAGGGGGCAGCCAGGCTGGGGTTGGGCCTGCAGAAGCCCAGCCTCCAGCCTCAGGGCAGATGGAAGGCGTGGGGCTGCCCCGTCGGGGCCGGCTCAGCCTGGCTGGAGCGTCTATTCTTACATCCACACTTCCTGCTTCTTTTCCGGTTCTTGGTAAAGAAGGCTGAGGGGCGCTATGGGGCCTGGCTTCTCACCCAAGCCTGATCCTGCTTTCTGCACAGAACCATGAAATGAGTGGCTCCTGCCCACCTCCCTAGAGGGGTCCTCCTGCTGCAGGGCGGCCTTGGCGACACCAGTGCCTACCCTTGCCCAGGGGCGGGGTCTGCAGCAGCCGCTGCCCACAGGCCTGTCTGTCCTGCCCCGACACTCCCCCAGCCCCAGATGCATTCTGTCACATGGCTTCCTGCCAGACCCTGCGGAACCAGAGAGGAAGGAAGGAGTGGGCTGGAGAAACCAGAAGACTACCTAGCTTTTTTTCTTTTTTCCCGCTAGAGCCAGGGTCTCGCCGCATGGCTCAGGAGTGCAGGAGCCGTTCACAGGCATGATCCGTGCGGCACAGCCTCCAACCGGACTCCTGGGCTCAAGCAGTTCTCCCGCCTCAGTCTCCCAAGTAGCTGGCACTATGTGTGTGCAACACCATGCTTGGCCAAAGGTGGCTCATGCCTGCAATCCCAGCACTTTGAGAGGCCAAGACCCGTGGATCACGAGGTCAGGGGTTCGATATCAGCCTGACAAACATGGTGAAACCCCATCTCCACTAAAAGTACAAAAAAATTAGCTGGGTGTGGTGGTACGCGCCTGTAAACCCAGCTACTCAGGAGGCTGAGGCAGGAGAATCGCTTGAACCCAGGAGGTGGATGCTGCAGTGAGCTGAGATCGCGCCACTGCACTCCAGCCTGGGCGGCAGAGTAAGACTCCGTCTCAAAAAAAAAAAAAAAAAAAAAAAAGAACAATTCTGAACTACTTTATCTCTGGAGCCCATGGCTGTGGATCCACAGAACCTGGGTTTGCGTCTCACTCACTTCGGGGGATCTCAGTGCCTTCACCTGCGAAATGAGTTCCCGCTGCAGCAGTGATGACTGATGTAGCCCAGCTGGGTTCACAGGTCACGGCGATGGTGGGGACGGCGGCTCTGAGTTCTTTCAGCCACCAGTGCTCAGACACCAGTTCGGGGGAACTCAGGCCAAAAGAAGACTCTCCTGGAAGGAGGTGGAGTGTCTCAGGTGAAAGGGGAGCTCCCTTTCAGTCTGCAGCCTTGAAACTGGGGCCACCTCTAGGCAGGTCAGTGTCTCCCTGAGGCCCAGCCCCCTCAGTGCTGGGGCTCGTGATATTTCTGGGGGCTCATCGAAATGATTTCATTTCTTCTGAAATCAGGTGAAAATGGACTTTTAGGCTGAAAGAAAGGTTAGGATGTGGACTATTAGTATGTTCACTGCTCCACCAATGCACCAGCCAATGGCCCTGTCTCTCCCTCCCCAACTCGGGGGGCTCCTCCCTGGCCTCAGGCTTCTGGAGGAGAGTCTGACCCTCAGCTGGAGTCAGGGCCCCCTGGGGGACCAATCAGCTGAAACCTGTGGGACAGGATGACCCAGCCCAGACCTGGGCCACCCCATGTCAGGGACACTTCTGGAGAACGGAAGTGGCCGGGAGCCCTCACGGTGGGCTCTATCCTGCTGTTGTGATCCCCTGTGGTGGCTGCCATCAGTATCCCACCTCCAGGCCCTTGGTTTGCCATCTGCCCTCTCAGAGGTGGGCAGTGCCCACAGCAGCCTCCCCACATGCAGGAACCTCAGGGCTGCAGGCAAGGGTGAGGCCCTCACCCACCAGAGCAGACCAGCAGAGACCCCCGTGGCCATGAGTACTTTCAAGGTCAGCACCACCAGCCCTGACCTTAGCTGTGGCAGGACAAGGACACTCCTGAGCATGCAGGAGTTTGCTGGAGGGACTGCCAGAGGGAGGCTGGTAGGGAGCAGGCATGGGGGGACACTGGGCCAAAGGAATTTGGGATATGGTAGAGACAGGGCCATCCTTAGTGGCCGTGGATGGAGCCAAGACCAGCCCCTTCTTTGGTCCCAGATAGGTTCCCTGATAAAACCTCACCAGGCTGGGGCAAAGTCTACTGAAATAATAGGGGAGTAGTGGCCAGGGTTCCCCCCACCACACCTCCTGGGAGTCCTGGGTCAGCTTTTCTTTTTTTTCCCCCACTAGACGGAGTCTCGCTCTGTCCCCAGGCTGGAGTGCAGTGGCATTATCTCGGCTCACTACAACCTCCACCTCCCTGGCTCCAGCGATTATCCTGCCTCAGCCTCCCAAATAGCTGGGATTATAGGTACCCACCACCATGCTCAGTTAATTTTTGTATTTTTAGTAGAGGTGAGGTTTCACCACGTTGGCCAGGATGCTCTTCGTCTCTTACCTTGTGTTCCGCCTACCTCGGCATCCTAAAGTGCTGGGATTATAGGTGTGAGCCACCACAGCTGACCCCTGGGTCCACTTTTCTGGATGCTGGTTCTCTACTGAGAGCCTGGAGAAGGGATGGTAACATGCAGAGTTTGTAGCACTTGGTGGCTGAGGGTCTGCAGGAAGGGCATCTGGCTTGGCACTGGCGTGTTGGGTCTTGTAGCAAGAAGCTGGTGACTGGCCTCCCTGTGAGCTGGGGCCCTCTCCTCAGGAGCCACCATGACCACCAGGCAGGAAAGTCCACTGCAGAGCCATCCAAGCCAGAAGGGGCCTCAGGCGTCCTCATTTTGTAAATGGGGAAGTGGAGGCCCAGAGAGGGGAAATGATTAACCCAGGGACACACAGCAATTACGGCAGAACCAGGGCTGCACAGTGGGCTTTCGGACTGGCTTTGGACCAGCTGTAGGACTCTGGGCAAGCTCTTTTCTCCCTAAGCCTCACTTCCCTATTCTGTAAAGAAACCTCTGGGCGCAGTGGCTCACACCTGTAATCTCAGCACTTTGGGAGGCCGAGGCGGGCAGATCATGAGGTCAAGAGATCAAGACCATCCTGGCCAACATGGTGAAACCCCGTCTCTACTAAAAGTATTAAAAATTAGCTGGGCATGGTGATGCGTGCATGTGGTCCCAGCTACTCAGGAGGCTGAGGCAGGAGAATTGCTTGAAACCAGAAAATGGAAGTTGCAGGGAGCCGGGATCGCGTCACTGCACTCCAGCCTAGCGACAGAACGAGACTCTGTCTCATAAGAAAAAAAAAAATACAAAAATTAGCCGGGGGTGGTGGTGCACACCTGTGGTCCTAGCTACTCAAGAGGCTGAAATGGGAGAATCGCTTGAGCCTGGCAGGTCAAGGCTGCAGTGAGCCATGATGGCACCACTGCACTCCATCCTGGGCCACAGAGCAAGACCCTGTCTGGAAAAAAAAAAAAAAAAAAAACTTCAAGGACTAAGCTCACGGCATCAATGGAGCAGTAGGGGGAAGGGGGAGGAGAGTGAGGAGACTCCTGAGACAAGATGGATTCTCAAACGAACATTTACAGAGCCCTCACTACTGGGCATCTGCCAAGTCCTTTGGGAGCATCTTGAGAATCTCTTTAAATTTAAATTTTATTTTATTTTTGAGATGGAGTCTAGCTCTGTTGCCCAGACTGGAATGCAGTGGCATGATCTCAGCTCTCTGCAACCTCTGCCTCCCAGATTCAAGCAATTCTCCTGCCTCGGCCTCAGGAGTAGCTAGAATTACAGACGTGCACCACCGCGCCCGGTTAATTTTTGTATTTTAGTAGAGATGGGATTTCACCATGTTGGCCAGGCTGGTCTTGAACTCCTGACCTCAGGTGATCCACCCACCTCAGCCCCTGGAGTAGCTGAGATTACAGAAGCATACCAATACACCTGGCTAATTTTTGTATTTTCAGTAGAGATGGAGATTCACCATGTTGGCCAGGCTGGTCACAAACTACTGACCTCAAATGAGCTGCCCACCTCAACCTCCCAAAGTGCTGGGAGAATCTTTTGTTTTAATTTTATTATTATTATTATTTTTAGAGATGTTCCTCAGGACTCAAACTCCTGGGCTCCAGTGATCCTCCTGACTCAGCCCCAAGAGTAGCTGGGACTACAGGAATGAAGTAGCCCAGGCCTTCTGGGAGCCAGAGGAGGTCATGACAGATAGCAGGAGACTGGGAGACTCCCAGGAGGAGCGTCTGGTGAGCAGTCCCCCCCAGACCGCAGCAGCTCTCCAGGCCCCTAGTGGGACAGTCTCTTGCTACCTCCCAGCCTTGGAGTTTCTGTGCATCCTGTGCCCTGCACGCCAGGGTGCTCCTGTCCACGTGTCAGCCCAGACCATCCAGTGCAGACCCAGGAAACTTCCAGACCTGTGGGAGCCCCTCATCCCCGTCCCGTGTGCACTGTGCGCCTGGGGCACACCCAGAGCACCTTCTGGAGTGCTGACTGTGCCCAGGCACCTGGGGCGCGCCATCTCACCCTCACAGCCACCCTTGAGGCAGGCTCCCTGATTCTTTTTGATTTTTTTGAGATTGAGTCTTGCTCTGTCGACCAGGCTGGAGTGCAGTGGCAGGATCTCGGCTCACTGCAACCTCTGCCTCAGCGTCTCAAGTAGCTGGGACTTCAGGTGCGTGCCACCACCCCCAGCTAATTTTTGTATTTTTAGTAGAGATGGGGTTTCACCACGTTGGCCAGGATGGTCTCAATCTTTTGACCTCATGATCCATCCGAGGCACCCTGATTCTTATCCCTGTCCACAGCTAAGAGAAGCCAGGCTCAGGGAACTGGGTCGCAGAGCAGCAGCAGGGGACGCATCAGGTCTGTCTGCGTCTCCTCGACAAGCGCGGCGTCCCATCCGGGCAGCTTCTGAAGCACGCCTGGCCTGCCCGCTGGTCTCCAGAGACAAGCTCCCTGGGACCGGGCCAGGACTGCTTGGTCTTGGTGGTGCCCAGGGACCATGCTGTGTGCTGGGCAAGGTTAACTTGGTCCCTGCCGGGACTGCGGCTCGAGTGCAGCGTCATCATCCAGCCCACTGCCCTGCAGGAGTGTCTCCACTCGCTGCTTTACTGGAGTGGACTGCACCGTTCTGTCCCCAAGCCAGGAGGGGAGTGCCTGAGGCTGGGTGCAGTTCTCCAGGGCTGGTGCTCACAGGCCCTGCCATGGTGTTGGCAGGGCCCCAGCGCCCCCACCCAGGCCCGAGGCCTCCCTTCTGTTCCATCCTGCCCTAGGGCGCAAGCACTGCCATTTGGTTCATACATAAAGCATTCAGCAGGCGCTCAGCCTGGGCAGGGCTGGGGAGTGGGAGGCGGCCCCCGAGCATCTGGAAAACATCGCCTCCCTCTCCCAAGCGCCGGAGACAAGACAGCTTGTTTGTTTGGGGAGATGCACCTTCCCGGCTGTGCCCAGAGCCACCAGGGCTTTTATGCAGTCAAGTGTTTTCAGGGATGACCCTGGAGAACCACCCCACTTTAGGGGTGAATGCCCCTCCTTGGGAGGGCCTGTGCTCAAATATTTTCTATATTGGAGGGTGGTTGAATCCCTCTGCAGGGGATCTCTATGAACGATGTGAAATAAACCAGCTTTCTCTCTTGAGGGTTGTCTAAGCCCTATGTACAGAATAGTCTACCCTTTCCCGCACTGATCGGCAGAGCCAGCTCTTTATGTGTCAAGTTCTTTAAGATTTTAGGTTTGATCCTAAAAGTAGCAGAGACCAGGAAACCACTTTAATCCAGGGAACTGTGGCAGGGCAAGCAGAGGAGAGACCCGCTGGGCAGTGGGGATGAGGAGGCAGCAGGCAGGCAAAGGAGGGACAGGCTCAGAAAGAACCTGGGGGTCTGTTCCGGGTGAGGTCCTCGCTGTCTCCCCGGTAATGCTTCTGCAGGCAGGGTCTGTTCTTGGGCAGTAGGGTCTGGCTTCCCTGGCAGGGCCAGGAGCAGGGCCTGGAGCCCAGCAGGGAGGCAGGTCTGACTGGGGTGTCCTGCCTGAGAGTGCCTTCATTTCCTGGATTCCAGGAAGTCTCCCAGAGAGAGGGGCAGTGGGCAAGCCCTCAACAGGGGTGTGCCCATCCTGCAACTCTGGCCAGCCCTTCCGGTGGCTGACAAGAGGCCGAGTGGAGTTTCTGGGAGTGTGTCTGGCCGTCTGGAATCAGGGGCTGGCAGACAGGAAGGCCCCAAGGTCAGCTAGGCCCGAAGCCTCCCAGAACGGCAGGGAACCGAGGTCCAAGATCCAGCTCGCAGTCACAGAGCAGAGCCACCCAGGGAAACCCCGGGGCTGCTGGGGGAAAACAGGTGGTGGTGGTGGCGGCCAGTGCCTGGGTGCTGGCTCTGGCCCTTCCCCATCTGGAAGCTGCTGGCTGACCGGCTCCACGTTCCAGGTATCCAGGGCTGTGCATAGCCATGTGCTGACTGTGAAGTTGTCCCTGAGCCCGAGCGTGCTGGCCAGTTGGCCTGGGCAGGGGCACGGCAGTGGAGGGAGACACAGACACAGGCTGCAGGTGACAGGCCTGCCCACGGGAGAAGTGAAGGCAGCTTCTGAGTTTGCAGGCACGGGTTCCTGGGGCTGGGGCTGGGGCAGAGCTAGGGAGGCAGAAACATGGGAGGGCAGGAAGATGGGGAGAGGCCAGAGGGTTCTGGATGCCTCCGCAGGAAAGGCTGGTGGGGTCCCCTTGCGATGCTGACCCTTGGGCAGTCAGCATTCAGGGGGCTGAGGAGGCAGGCGGCTCTAAGACGGAGGTGACCGGCTGTGGGTAGACTTGGGAGTGAGCTAACAGGGCATGGAGAGGGAGGGCCGTGCCTGGGGAAGAACAACTAGGGACCCTAAGGATGAAGCCCAGGGAAGAGGGGGGTCCCGTGCAGGCGGCATGGAGTCCCATCACTTCCCTGCCAGTGGGCCTCTCTAAATCACCCCTACCCTTCCAGCCAGCTGCCCCCAAAATGCTGGAGCTGCAGAAACAGCACAGCTGCTGGCTCTTGCTGGGAGGCCCTGCTCCCGACAGAGCTGTCCTCCGGAGAGGGCAGGGGAGCGGGGTTGGAGTGGGCATCGAGCCAGCTGTCTCAGAGGTCAGGGGAAGGAGAGAGAGGAGGCCTGGGCTTCGGGCACCCACTGGCGACTTCCAGCAAACAGCTCAGGAGGAAAAGGGCTTACTGGAGCACTGGCTCCTCCCAGGATGAAGGGAGGTGGGCATTGCTGCAGGGCGCCCCCTGGCCTGGGCGAGGAGGGTGGGGAGCCATTCATTCCAAAGGCTTCTCATTCTGTGGCCGTGGAACAGGGGCAGAGCAGGCATCAGCATTTCCCCTGGTGGATCTGCAGCACGTGGGCATGCCTCCAGGGCGCTCTGCCAGTCCCCAAAACCACACGCGGCGGTGCTGCACAGGGGGCCAAAAGCACACGGAGCCGCTTCAGCGCTGGACCACAATGGTAAGCACATTTTCCAGCAGCCATTTCACCGTCCTCAAAAGGTGGGTCCCTTGGGTCCCTCCTAGGGAGCCCTCGAGGCCGAGAGGCCAGTGCTGGTTAATGGACCTTGCTTTATTCCAGCTTTATTTGCTAATAGCAGCTAAAAGTGATTTTACACAAAATAACGTGTCGGAGATCATTGTTCCTGGGCACAGGTCCCAAATTCCAGCCCGATACCGAAGGCCAAACGTACCAGTTAATGATTAAACCTCTGGAGTCAGCGCTCAGGGACACATGCAGGGAGCAGCCCAGAGAGGTGCTGCCAGGGTGCCCGGCTGGTGGGGGTGGGGCAGTAGCCAGGTCCCGCCCCACAGGAACCAGTTCCCGCCCAAAGCGAGGCTTTTCCACCAAGGGAAAGATAAATATTGTCTAATTCTCGCACCCAGGACGACACACAGGCTTCCCATTGTCTGCCGCAGGGCAGGTCCGGGCCATGGCCCAGGTTGCACCCATGTGAGGTCAGGGAGGGCGGAGCATCCTGGGGAGGAGGGGCTACCTCTTCTGCCTTCCTCTGCACTGAGGCACATTCTTGAGAAAGGTCTTACATTGCCAACAGGGCTTAACCACATGACATGAGTAAGTGCAGGTGGGCACCAGTGAGGAAAACGCATCCGTGGCCACAGAAAGCCAATGTAGAGGGTGATGCTTCTGACCACAAGAACCATGTTCTATGAAGTGGCCGTGTTCTGGGAGGGGCCTGGGCACCAATCCCAGCTCTGCTGCCTTTTCATTGTCATACGATGTCTTGAAACCTCAGTTTCCTCCTTTGTAAGATGGGAACGTGGGACCCAACCTCGAGGTCACCATGAGGTCTAATGAGTGCCCTCTGTGAAACACTTAGGGCCATAGCCCTGGTACCTGGAAGATCTCAGTACACAGCCTGTATGTTTGTTTGTTTGTTTCTTTGTTTGTTTGAGATGGAGTCTTGCTCTATCGCCCAGGCTGGATTGCAATGGCGCAATCTAGGCTCACTGCAACCACTGCCTCCTGGGTTCAAGTGATTTTCCTGTCTCAGCCTCTCCAGTAGCTGGGACTACAGGCACTTGCCACCAAGCCAGGCTAATTTTTTTTTTTTAAGACGAAATCTCACTCTGTCGCCCAGGCTGGAGAGCAGTGGCGCAATCTCGGCTTACTGCAACCTCTGCCTCCCTGGTTCAAGCAATTCTCCTGCCTCAGTCTCCCAAGTACCTGGAATTACAGGTGTCTGCCACCACACCCAGCTAATAGTTTGTGTTTTTAGTAGAGATCGGATTTTACCATGTTGGCCAGGCTGGTCTTGAACTCCTGACCTCAGGTGATCCGCCTGCCTCCACCTCCCAAAGCGCTGGGATTACAGGTGTGAGCCACCATGCTCAGCCTTTTTAACATTTTATTTATGTATTTATTTATTTTGTAGAGACAAGGTCTCGAACTCCTGGACTCAATCGACCCTCCCACCTCTGCTTCCCAAAGTGCTTGGATTATAGGTGTGAGCCACCTCACCCAGACAAAACATACCCTTTCAAAATGCACAATTTGGCCAGTGGCTCATGCCTGTAATCCTAGCACTTTGGGGGCTGACACAGGAGGATTGCTCAAGCCCAGGAGTCAAGATCAGCCTGGGCAACATCACGCCACTGTACTCCAGCCTAGTGACAGAGCAAGAATCCGTCTCAAAGAAAAAAATAAAATAAAATAAATAAAAAGGTACCAAAAGAGCAGTAGAAGAAATAAAAATAATCACATAAACAATAAAGTTTGTAGGGTAATGTGATGTAGCTAAATTTCCATCTTTCACATTGAGGAGTCAGTTGTGTCTAAAATGTGTTAAGTGGGAGAAAAGAGACGCCGTGCATGGCGCAGAGCTGTCCAGGTAACTGTCAGCAGAACTATGCACAGCAGGAGTCAATGGAGGCAGCCCTTGGGGAGACTCTGGGAAGAGAAACTGCGGTGGCGAGGTTGGGGGCACAGTGTTACTTCCCATCATAACTATTTCTGTGTCATTTGTGACTGTGAGTGTTCTGTTTTCACTCAAAAGACACTTTGTTGGCCAGCTATGCTGGCTCGAACCTATAATCCTCAGCATTTTAGAAACCCAAGATAGGAGGGTCGCTTGAGCCCAGGAGTTTGAGACCAGCCTGGGCAACACAGCGAGAACCTATCGCTATTACAATAACACAATGTTTAATTATATTTAAATATAATTTTTTTAAAAAGACACTTTGTTGATTTGTTTGTTCGTTTACAGACAGGGTTTCTTTCTGTTACCCAGGCTGGAATGTAGTGGCGAGATCACGGCTTCCTGCAGCCTCAAACTCCTGGCCTGAAGCAATCCTCCCACCTCAGCCTCCCGAGTAGCTGAGACCACAGACATGCACCACCACTTCTGGCTAATTTCTTAAACAACTTTTTGTAGAGACAGAATCTCACCATGTTGCCCAGGCTGATGTGGAGCTCCTGGCCTCAAGTGATCATCCCACCCCAACCTCCCAGAGCACTGAGATTTCAGGCATAAACCATCATGCCCAGCCAAGACACTTTCTTAATTTTAAAAATCTTTGGAGTCACCAACCATTTCAGAACTAAAAACGTAAGTGTGAAAAAAATTCGGGTTCCATTTACCATTTGGCACAGCACGGGAAGAGGTGTTCAAAGCCGGCGGGCGGCTTGCGCCTCAAGACCCCATCTGCCTCGCTGCTACTTCTGCCACTGCTTCTTGGTCCACCTGTAGAGCCACGAGGCTCCGAAGGAGTGTCCTTGCCTACTTCCAAGGGACAGCCCTCCAAATCTTCAAAGGCAGCTCTCCTGCTCCCCGAGCCTTGTCTTCTGCAGAATAAACTTTACCCACCTCTCCAGCTGTTTTATGGACAGCCTATATGATCCTTTCTGGCCAGAAACCCCAGCAACTCAGCATGTACAGGGAGACGGGGTGGTCCTCTGGCTGCTGCTGAGAACATACCATTCAGCCACCCATCCACCTATCTCTCCACCCATCCACCCACCCGTCTACCCATCTACCCATTCACCCATCCACCCACCCATCCACATATCTATCCACCCATCCACTCACCCATCTACCCATCTACCCACCCACCCATCTACCCACCCACCTATCTACACATCCATCCACCCACCCACCCACCCACCCATCTTTTTTTGTTTGTTTGTTTGAGACAGAGTCTTGCTCTGTTGCCCAGTCTAGAGAGCAGTGGCATGATCTCAGCTCACTGCAGCCTTTGCCTTCTGGGTTCAAGCACTTCTCCTGCTTCAGTCTCCCGAGTAGCTGGGATTACAGGCACGTGCCACCATCCCTGCTTATTTTTTGTATTTTTTTTTTCAGTAGAGACGGGGTTTCGCCATATTGGCCAGGCTGGTTTCAAACTCCTGACTTCAGGTGATCTGCCTTCCTCTGCCTCCCAAAGTGCTAGGATTACAGATGTGAGCTACCACACCTGGCCATCCACCCACCCATCTATCCATCCACCCACCCACCTATTCATCCCTCCATCCATCCATCCACCCAACCCCCCATCCGCCTGTCCACTCATCCATCCACCCATCCATCTATCTGCTCACCCACTCACCCACCCATCCATCCATTCATTCATCCACCCATGCACCTGTCCATCCATCCATCCACCCATCCACCTATCCACCCACCCACCCATCCATCCATCCATTCATTCACCCACCCATGCACCTGTCCATCCATCCATCCACCCATCCACCTATCCACTCAGCCACCCATCCATCCATCCACCCACCCATCCATCTATCATCCATCTATCCATCCACCCCCTAGTCCATCCATCCATCCATCCATCCATCCACCCACCCACCTTTCCATTCATCCATCCATCCACCCCTCTGTCCATCCATCCATCCATCCATCCACCCACCCACCTTTCCATTTATCCATCCATCTGCCCATCTATCCACCCAGTTACCTACCTGTACATCCATCCATCCATGCATCCACCCACTTGTCCACACACACATACATCTGTCCACCCTTCCACCTGCCCATCCATTCATCTACCCATCCACCTACCCACCCTTCCATGTGTCACCTGCTGATACCTTCTCAGAGCCAGCACCATGAGCTCTGCCCTCAGAGAGCATCCAGTGCAAGGGCCAGACTGACCTGTAAGGCAGCAGTGACCACAGGAGATGAGAAGCCCCAGATGCAAGAGCATCAAAAAGACCTCCTGTTTGGGGGAGACAGTGAGGAAGACGCTTGAATAGCCAGTCTCAGGCCAGGGCAGCAGAGAGCTGGAGAAGCAGGGGTGGCTCACAGGGCCAAGTGTGACCAACTCAGGGGTCAGGTCAGAGCAGAACAATGATGTCACTAGCAGTAGTGACTCTCCAGCAGTCTCCAGCCTCCTCCTACAGACCCCTCCCAACTTCAGGATAGGCTCTGCAGCAACAAACTCAGCTTCGGAGCCCTTCCTGCTGTGTCCTGGCCTGCTTCTCCCACTGCGTGTTCAACCTTGAGCTATGAATTTCCCTTCCTGAGTCTCCAGTCGCTATCTGTATAAATGAGAGATAATGCTGAGTATAGTGGCTCATGCCTATAATCCCAGCACTTTGAGAGGGTGAGGTGGGTAGATTGCTTGAGCTCAGGAGTTTGAGAACATCCTGGCCAACATGGCAAAACCCCGTCTCTACTAAAAATACAAAAAATTAGTGGGACATGGTGGTACCCGCCTGTGGTTCCAGCTACTCGGGAGGCTGAGATGGGAGGATCGCTTGAGCTAGGGAGAGAGGTTGCAGTGAACCAGAATTGCACCACTGCACTCCAGCCTGGGTGACAGAGTGAGACCCTGCTATAAAAAAAAAAAAAAAGAAAAGCACTGTGAAATGTTCTCAGGGGTTTGTGTGACAAGAGTTTATTAAGTACCTGGTATACATCAGACACAGTTCTAGGCCCTGGGATACAGCTGTGAGCTGAAGTCTTGTCTTTGGGGCCCTGTAAATTAGTGAGCATCGAAAGCATGCAGCACACAGTAGGGCTCAAAACACAGCAGCCTCAAGAAGTGTCGTCTTCTTTTATTTTTTTTTTTTAAGGCAGGGTCTCACTGTCACACAGGCTAGAGTGCAGCGGCAGGAACATGGTTCACTGCAGCCTCCACCTCCCCAGGTTCAAGTGATCCTCCCACTTCATCCTCTTGAGTACTTGGGACTAGAGGTGTGTGCCAAGCCTGGCTAATTTTTGTATTTTTTGTAGAAATGAGGGCTGGGTGTGGTGACTCACACCTGTAATTCCAGCACTTTGGGAGGCCAAGGCGGGTGGATCATTTGAGGTCAGGAGTTTGAGACCAGCTTGGCCAACATGGTGAAACCCCCTCTCTACTAAAAATACAAAAATTAGCCAGGCACGGTGGTGGATGCCTGTAATCCCAGCTACTAAGGAGGCTAAGGCAAGAGAATTGCTTGAACCCGGGAGGCAGAGGTTGTGGTGAGCCGAGATAACACCACTCCCTCCAGTCAGGGCGACAGAGTGAGACCTTGTCTCAAAAAAAAAAAAAATGAGGTTTCACCAAGTTATTCAGGCTGGTCTCGAACTCCTGAGTCCAAGCAATGTGCCAGCTTCAGCCTCACTTTGGCATGAGCCACTTTGTGTGGCCAAATGTCATTTTCTTTCTTTTTTCTTTTTTTTTTAAAGACAGGGTTTCACCATGTTGGTCAGGCTGGTCTTGAACTCCCAACCTCAGGTGATCCACCCACCTTGGCCTTCAAAGTGCTTGGATTACAGGCGTGAGCCACCGTGCTCGGCCTAAATGTCATTTTCTTACCAATTCAGATGCAGAACCCCGCTGCACCCAGGACCCTGGGCCTGGCTCTGGAGAGGATGCCCCTTCAGCCCCTCCAGCCCCTTCTTCAGCTGTTGAGGAATATGCATCCACAGATTCTGTTGGTGGAGACTTTTGGCTGAGCCAGCTATGGTTCTGGAAACCTCCTTTCCCCCTTAAAAAAACTTCGAGACCTCCTAGGTGTGGCTTGTGGAGGGGGAATAGACATGAATGAGACGTGGCCCTTCCTTCCCACAGGCCTCAACCTGCCTGTTCTGTTCTGTCTCCTCCTATTCCTCCAGCTCAGGGAGCAGGGCCCACAGCTACAGGTCGCATGCCTGGGGAAGAGTCCCTCCTGGGATTGATAGGAAAAGATCCTGCGACCGAGTTTGCCCAAGCTGTTGGTGGCCACTATGGAAGTGACCTCCGGACACGGCACATCTGACTGTGCCCGGATGCCCACTCACAGCCACAGCACTGCCCAGACACGAGGCCTTCTTCCTTAAGACCTGGAGGCCTGGCCTGGAGGGCCTGGATGAGCACGTGGCAGGCTGGGCCTGTGGTAGGCACTCACCCAGGGAGGGGTGGGCAAAGTGGACGCTGCCACAGGAAAGGCCCAGGCTCGCCTTCTTGTCAAGTTGCCATTGTCACCAAGTCCAGGACACAGGATCAGAGAAGAAGGTGGCTATGGCAGGCAGGGCCGGGACGGGTCGGGGAGGGGCGCCGGGGGAAAAGAGCACCGACCTGGTCTGGGGGAACAGAAGCTCCCCAGCAGGAAGGAAACGGGGCGGCAAGAGGTGCCCTCTGGGATCAGGAAAGGCAAGAGGCGGCACAGGCCACACCCCCGAGGCCATGTACCCTGACGTCATGGCCCCCTCCCCCTGTCAGTGGCGGGCCCCTGGGCGCTCCAGAGCCCCGGGCGCACCCTCAGCCAAAACCCTTGTCAAGTTTCCTGAAGCCGGCTGGCCGCCGCCTGCCCCTGCCGCGTCCCCCTCCACCAGCAGGCAGGAAGACGTGCCCGGCTGCCTCTGCTTGGCTTCTCTGACGTCCCCCAGCCAGTGCGCTCTCATCCTTCGCCAGGGCGGTGGGGTGGCGGCCACCACCATGTGCCTCTCCCTGCCTGGGACAGTCACAGACCCCCGGGAAGGATCGGCTGGGCTGGACCTTGTCTGAGCCTGGGCCAGGGTCAGTAGAAGGTATTCTACCACCTGGACAGTAGAAGGTATTCAGGAATGGAGAGCGCCAGGGCCTGCCCGCTTGCTCGCCCCAGGGAGCACTGTCTCCCCAGGAAGAAGCTCTGCCTGCCGGGCTGCTCAGGGCCTCTCATCTGAACCCTCCTGGGAACAGGAGGCCCTGAACTCTGGAGCCACGGATGGCCATAAACACAGGACAAGAACATCAGCCACAGCATCAGGGCCGCTGCCGCCACCGACCTGCACCCACCTGGGGTTATCACCTTCTTTTTTAACAGGGACTGATCTCTGCTCACTGCAGCCTCCACCTCCTGGGCTCAAGAGATCTTCCTACCGCAGCCTACCCAGTAGCTGGAACGACAGGGCAAGCCATCATGCCTAGCGAATTTTTAAATTTGTTGTAGAGATGAGGTCTCAATATGTTGCCCAGGCTGGTTTCGAACCCCTGAGCACAAGCGATCCTCACTCCTGGGGCTCCCAAAGCGCTGGGATTACAGGCTCGAGCCATGGCGCCCAGCCCATTGGGGAAGCAGGAGCCCAGGAGAGCCAGAGAGATGCCATTGTCAGTTCAGCTCCATCCTGAGACTAACAAGGTACATTCCTTGCCAGCCACAACGTGTGGTCACGAGATGCACACAGCTAAGGGAACAGCCTAAAGATACCTGCACGGACACAGTCCTACCAGAGAAAGTCCAGCTGTCCCAATACCTGTAAGAACATATCCTTTCAAAATAATCACAGCTGTCCTTCAATGCACTTACACACTAAAGTGTCAAGGATAGTTTTCTTTTTGTTTTGGTTTTTGGGTTTAGTTTTTTTTTAGGCAGGGTTTCGTTCTGTTGCCCAGGCTGGAGTGCAGTGATACTATCATAGCTCAGTGCAGCCTCAGCCTCCTGGCCTCAAGCGATCCTCCCACCTTGGCCTCCCAAAGTATTGGGATTAGCCACCTCTCCTGGCTTGTTACTCCACTGGCAAGTGATTCCACCTGACCAGCCAGCATCCAGGGAGTCTGCACCCAGGGAGGATGGGACTGGGGCCCTCACAGTGGTCAGAGCCCGGAGCGGGCCTGGGATGGGCATGCTCCAAGGTCCATCTGAGAGCCCCAGACAGCAGGGAGGGCAGGCCTCACCGCAGAAGGTGACCAGTGGCCGGGCCCCAGACCCAGGCTGCAGCCCTGAGGTGCCACACAGGGCCAGGCAGACAGGGGCCAACAAGGCTGGTGCAGAAGGCCCAGTCGGACGGGCTGTAAGAGGGTTCTGTGCAGAGCCACCTAGCAGTAACCAACCTGGTCAAGCCCTCTGGCCTCAAATCTGACTTGGCTCCTGGGGCTGAGCTGGAGCCCAGCAGGCGGATGGGGAGAGGAGGCCCAGTCATGTGGCTCCAGCGATACTGGGGCAGGGAGCCAGGCCTGAGACTCCCTCTGCAGGGGTCAGAGGCCCAGTTTTGGGCCCCATGTACCATCCTGTGGCCAACCTCCAGGCTCTTCTGACCAAGGCCAGACTTTTCCTGCAATGTCCTCTGAGACCAGCCCTGGGGGGCAGTTGGACGGTGGAGCCTCCAGAGCTCGCATCTTGATGGGGCCCCGCACTGCCACCTCCTGTCTATAGAACACTCCATCCCTCCTTCCTTCAGGCAGTTCAGACATTGGAGAAAGCGACAAAGAGCCTTGAATGTCATGAAAAGGAGGTTGGACTTTATCCTGCAGGCAATCAGAAGCCAGAAAGGTTTCAGGATGGGCTGATCAGATTTGAGTTTCAACAGGCCACTGTGTGAGCACACGGAAAGGGTGCGGCCGGGGACAGGAAGCCCAGTGAATGGCACTGCTGTCCATGGAGAGGGGCAGTAGGGGCCTGTGCTGTGCAGGGACCAGGGGGTACAGCAAAGGGACGGGCATACACAGAAAGCGCAGGCACACCCCGGGACAGTCGTGCCACCACGTCTGTGGGCTCGTCCCTTTCCCTGAAGACCCAGCAGAGCGGGTGCCGCTTGACTTCCCAGAAGCTCTTTGTGGAGAGCAATTCACCCCATCCCCCACCCCTGCCACCCAGACTGCTCCCGACACCTGAGCTCCAGCCGGGGCAGGCTGCAGGACGCCCCGGCCATGTCCCCAGGATGCCCCGCACGCTGTCCTGAAAACAGATCTGTAACTGCAGCTCTTGGAGCCTTCCGGAACCCAGATCCCCGCCTGAGATCAAACCAAAGACCTGGTTTAAGGTCCCTGGTTGGCTTGTTGCCTCCCAATGCTGCCCCACTTCGCTGTGTCTCAGCCCCGACCGCCCTGAGCCTCAGCTTCCCCGTCTGGGTACTTCACCCCATGTACTTCTGGGTGCCAGGCCCTTGCAGAGTGATGGGGTCACAGAGAGGTGCACACACACAGTAGAACAACAGACAGGTACATAGCGGGTGGCACATGTGACCACGGAGACAGAGAAGAGGGAGCGGGAGGAGGTCCGGGTGGGGACATCACAGTTGGCACTTGAAGGTGGAATGAGGCAGAGCCAGGGGTTGCCGTCACTTCCCTCTCCCCCAGGCACCAGCACCCAGCACTGCCTCTCACTCATGGGCAGGACTGATGAACGGATGTCATTAGTAGCAGCTCCCAGTAACTAACAGTAAGTCTGAAGCCTGGCAGAGTTAGAGGCCTGACATGCTGCAGCCTGCACTTTGGCAGCACAGATTTGGGCTTTGAAGTAAGTCTCGTTATCTCCAGTTCACAAATGAAGAGACTGAGGGTCCGAGTGGTATAAGTCACTGTCAGTGAGTAGCCATGCTTCATGGGGTGGGACTGTAGGCCCTGGGGGCCCAGAGTGGGCAGGGTGCTGAAGCCCCCTCCCTGTATCCCTGAGCAGCCAGCTGTGCCCTGCCAGAGCCTTGGGGCATCTCCAGTTTTGGAGCAGGAAATCCCTTAGGGTGAAGTCCAGGGTGAGCCCTCAGGAGAGGGGATCCAAGGGCCTGGCCCAGCTCCTTTCCGCTGGCCTGCCCTGAGTTTCTGAGCGGGGTGACGGGTGGTGCCCAGGAGAGCAGAAAGGGTGAGTGAGGCTGGCCTCCCTGAGCCTGCATGGATCAGGGACAGCTTCTTAGAGGAGGAAGTGCCTGAGCTGAGACTTGAAGGCCAATACCGATTTTCATTAGAGAGGATGGAAGCAAGGACACTGTGGGGTCAACCAACAGCACAGGCAAGGGTGGGGCAGCAAGGGAGTGAGGCAGGAGGCGGAGCCCGGGGAGGCGGAGCCCGGGGAGCCAGAGTGGCGCGCCGAGGGGCGCAGGAGCCAGGGAGGCCTCCTTCAGCACTGGAGTCCTGTGGACACCAGCAGGTCACTTCTGTGTCAAGCTCTGAAGCAGCACCAGGAAGGCTGGGGGAACCACCTCCCAGACACACACCCGACACTGTTCGCCCGCAAGACCAGCCCTCCTGGGGCAGCAGCATTGCACAGTTATGGTCAGGTCTGGTCAGGGCCCCAGACCAGGAGGGCACGGGGGCACGGAAGTCAGGGGATCGGAGACGAGGGCCCGCTCCACTGAGTTCTCCCCACGGCCAGCCAGCGGCACATGCCCCTCTGAGGAGGTAAGAAACCCGAGCCTGACAACAAGCCAGACGGATTGTTTCTCCTGGGATGGCAGGCCCAGGCGTGACTGCCAGCCCCCACCCCGCCCCCTGCCTAGCACTGCCTGGCACCCCACTCAGCTGGGCCCTGGGCAAGGCTGCTTTGATGGTGGAAATGCACAGCCATGGTCGCCCATAGGTTTGAGAGCACCTGGAACTGAGCCTGAGGTTGCAGGGGCTCCAGGCCCCGTCCTGCCTGTGTGACCTAACAGCAGGTTAATTGGCCTCTCTGGGCCTTGGTTTCCTCATCTGTCAAGTAGGAATGACGGCAGTGCTTACTTCCTGGAGGCTGTCTGAGGATGAAAGAGACAAGGTGTGTAAAAGGCTCCCGGGAGCTACAGCCAGGACGCAGCAGGATTAGGCAGCACCCTACAAAGCAAAGTCAGAGCTACCCGACAAGCCCACACACCTTCCAGGAGGTCACGAGGTGGCAGAAGGTGCCCGGGAAGGCTTCCAGCAGGAAGGTTCCGGAACATCCGCCCATGCCTGAACCCCTCTCAGAGTCCCTCCGGCAATGGAGCGCCTTGCCGCTCCTCCAGGCATAGCTGCAGGCCCTCCCCTCTCCTATGGAACGTGCTGTGGGTTCCCTGCCCCCATCCCCAGCCCTGCAGTGAGTGTGTCTCTAGGCTTTTAAGACTGGAATAGCGGCTGGTCGCAGTGGCTCACGCCTGTAATCCAAGCATTTTGGGAAGCCAGGGAGGGCGGATCAAGAGGTCAGGAGTTCGCGACCAGCTTTGGCCAACATGGTGAAACCCTGTCTCTACTAAAAATACAAAAATTAGCCAGGCGTGGTGGCGTGTGTCTGTAATCCCAGCTACTCAGGAGGCTGAGGCAGGAGAATAGCTTGAACCCGGGAGGCAGAGGTTGCCGTGAGCTGAGATGGTGCCATTGCACTGCAGCCTGGGCGACAGTGCGAGATTCCGTCTCAAAAAAAAAAAAAAAAAGCCTGAATGACTGGACCCACTGGTCATGGCCCATCATCGTCAGGGGAGAAGGTGACCTGCACCATTCCTGTCCTGAGGCCCGTGCAATTTCCGAGATGTCCAGCGAGTCCCTCCGTAGCTCCAGCCCAGCTAGGAGGCCATGGGACACCTGCCTGTCCTTTCTGTGGTGCTATGCGAAAGCTGTTCCTTCTTGGGATGAGGGAGGCAGGCATTGGCTCTGGAAGGCTCTGGAAAAGAGGAACAAGTTCCACGTTCCCATCAGCAGCCCCAGAACTACTTGGCAGGTAGCTCAGTCCCACCCCAGAGACTAATTACATGAATGGTGTGACATGGGCTCCCAGCACAGGGCGTTTCAATCAGTGGCCCAAGGTCAAGGCTCTGCCTCACTACCTAGCAGCTGTGTGGCCTTGAGCGAGTTGCTCAACTCCTCTGACTGTTTACTCGCCTAAAAAGTTGTGGGTGACAATCGTCTGACCTTCCTCCAGGGAGAGCTGCAGGCACTTGTCAAGCTAAGTGCCAGAAAGAAGTCAGGCGTGAAAAACTGACTTTTTTTCTTCTTTTTTTTTTTTTTTGGAGATAGTCTCTCTCTGCTATCTAGGCTGCAGTGCAGTGGCACAATCTCGACTCACTGCAACCTCCGCCTCCTGGGTTCAAGTGATTCTCCTGCTTCAGCCTCCTGAGTAACTGCATTACAGGGGCCCGCCACCATGCTTGGCCAGGCTGGTCTCAAACTCCTGACCTCAGGTATTCTGTCCGCCTCAGCCTCCCAAAAAGCTGGGATTACAGGCATGAGCCACCGCACCTGGCCGAAAACCTGATTTTTGAAGGAAAAAGCTGGGGCCGAAAATGGTCAAGGGGCCTGATGAGGCAGGGCAACATGGGCGGAACAGGGGTTCTGGCTGCTGCGGTCTGGAGGGCCCAGCAGCAAGGCCACAGGGAAGGAAAGACACAGTGCACCAGTCGAACCCTGTTTTGAAGGCCAAAGGCAGCTGGAGGGTGACCTATCTGGTCTGACGAAGCTGTAACCCAAGTGCCTGCACAGGGGCACCAGTGAGACGAAAGCCCATTCACTCACTTATTCACTCATTCATTCATTCATTCATCTGTTCATTCAAGCTATTTATTGAGAGTCAGGGGCAGTGGCTCACACCTGTAATCCCAACACAGAGAGGCCGAGGTAGGCGAATTGCTTGAGCCCAGGAGCTCGAGATTACAGTGAGCTATGATTGTGCCACTGCATTCCAGCCTGGGTGACAGAGCGAGACCCTGTCCCTAAAAAGCAAACAAAAAAAGTATTTATGTACTGATGGATGCAGGACCTGGTATGTGCTATGGCTGGGCACTGTCTCAGGTGCTGGGGAAGCTCCTCCTGCCCGAACACCTGCTCCAGAAGCCAGAGCCAGACATTAGATGATGTTAGAATGCTCTCTGGAGTGCTCAGGGAAGGTTAACCAGGGAAAGGGGAAAGGGTTGGGGAGGGGTCGGGGCAGCCTCACTGATGAGACGTTTTAGCGGACGGGGCAGGAGGAGCAGAGTTGGCTTCGTGGACCGGTGTGGTCGGACAGGTCCCGAACGCAGGAGGCCCACACCCAGGGCATCCTGACTCCTTTCACTCTGCACGCTGTTGTTTTTGGATGTGCCCGTCTTGCTGTGTGGATCAGTGAGTGTGTTCCTTTCTTCCACTGCTGAGTGACAGTGTCGCTGCACCACCTTCACCAGTCAAACGGACACTGGGGTATTTCCAGTTGGGGTTATAATGACTAAAGCTGCTATGGACATTCACATGTAGTGTTTTTTTGGACAGGATCTTGCTCTGCTGCCCAGGCTGGAGTGGTGCAGGCTGGAGGTGTGATCACAGCTCGCTGCGACCTCTGCCTCCCAGGCTCAGGTGATCCTCCTGCCTCGGCCTCTGAAGTAGCTGGGACTAGAGGCCTGCACCACAATGACAGCTAATTTTTTAAAAACTTTTTTTTTTTAAGTTCTGGGATACATGTGCAGCATGTGCTGTTTGTTATATTGATATACATGTGCCACGGAAGCACTTTGGGAGGCTGAGGTGTGCGGATCACCTGAGGTCAGGAGTTCGAGACTAGCCTGGCCAACATGGTGAAAGTCTCTCTCTACTAAAAATACAAAAATTTGCTGGGCGTGGTGGTGCACACCTATAATCCCAGCACTTTAAGAGGCCGAGGCAGGAGAATCACTTGAACCTGGGAGGTCAAGGTTGCAATGAGCCGAGATTGCATCACTGCACTCCACCCTGGGCAACGAGGCAAGACTCCATCTCAAAATATATGTGTGTATATATATATATATTAAATAATATATATTTTACATTTTATAATTTTATATTTATTAAATATATATATGTGTGTGTGTATAGTATAAGAAAATGCCAAACTGGGGCTGGGTGCAGTGGCATTGCTGGCTGGTTTTCATTAGCACAGGAGTATAATTTTGTTACTTCAGTCTCCGATTGGTCACTTTCTGCAACCAATCAGATATTTACACAGGAGTGTGACCTTTGTAACTTCACTTCAGCCTCTGATTGGTTTGCAGGCCACAACTTCACGTACATGAGGTAACCACCAAGTGGCCAATGGGAAACCTGTAGCGGTGATCTGGATGGGAGAACATTCTATATCCGGTTCTTGAGCCACTCACTGCTCCGGCTGCTCCACACTGTGGAGTGTCCTTTCATTTTCAAGAAATCCCTGCTTTCATTCTTTTGTTGCTTCATTCTTTCTTTGCTTTGGTGGGTGTTTTGTCCAATTCTTTGTTCAAAATGCCAAGAACCTTCAGTCAAGACCCTCTACCGGTGACACATTTTTTTTTTAACACGGAGTCTCACACTGTCACCTGGGCTGGAGTGCAATGGCATGATCTTGGCTCACTGCAACCTCTGTCTCTCGGGTTCAAGCGATTCTCCTGCGTCATTCTCCCGAGTAGCTGAGATTACAGGCACCCGCCACCACGCCTGGCTAATTTTTTTTGTATTTTTAGTAGAGATGGGGTTTCACTATGTTGGCCAGGCTGGTCTCAAACTCCTGACCTTGTGACCCACTCGCCTTGGCTTCCCAAAGTGCTTGGATTACACGTGTAAGCCACTGCGCCTGGGCTAACGTTTGTATTTTTAGTAGGGACGGGGTTTCACCATGTTGGCCAGCTGATCCCAAACTCCTGGCCTCAAGAGATCCGCTGGTGTGTGCATGTGCATGTGTGTGTGTGTGTGTGTATGTGTGTATGTGTGTGTGTAAGATCCACCAGTGTGTGCCTGTGTGTGTGTATGTGTGTGTGTAAGATCTGCCGGGGTGTGTGTGGGTATGTGGGTATGTGTGTGTGTGTGTGTGTGTGTGTGTGTGTTTCTAGGTTCCTCCTGTCCCCAGCTGGACCCATCTTTCAAAACCAATATCCTCCAGCAAAGCCTCCTCCTGGGCTCGCCTGTGCTCTTCAGGCCTCGCTCAGCTGAGCAGCCTCCTGGCTTAGCCGGGCAGGCTAAGGGGCTGGCCAGCAACTTTCTTTCAGCATCTCTGGGAGGTATGTACCGTGTCCTCCTACTTCACTTCAGAGGTGTTTCCTGAACTTTCAGAACCATCTCAGGCACCCCAGCACAAATTGCAGCAGTCAGCCGCCTTATCTCCAAAGACTGCTGTCAGCTGCCTTCTCTGGTGTTGGCAAAAAGGACAGATCACCCTGTTCCCCTTTGTACTCCCATCTGTGTGGGGGAGGCTGGTGTGGGCGACCCAGTGAGAGAAGATTCTGCTGTTAAACTGATAGGGATGTTTCAAGGTCAAGTCAGCAGCCTTCACACTCCAGGCAGATCAGCGGATGAGCTCGCTAGCCAGGAGATGAGGGCCCTCCCCAGCAGGCAGCAGTGCCTCATCCAGTGCAGGGAAACAGCAAATGCCTATGTGGTGCTCACCATGTGACACATGCATTGTTTCACATAACTGACAAAAATCCTTGAGGGAAGCTGAGTGCGGTGGCTCACACTTGTAATCCTAGCACTTTGGGAGGCTGAGGCAGGCAGATTACCTGAGGTCAGGAGTTCGAGACCAGCCTGGCCAACGTGGTAAAACCCGGTCAGCAAAACCTGATACTAAAAATACAAAAATTAGTTGGGCATGGTGGTGCATGCTTGTAGTCCCAGCTATTCCCGAGGCTGAGGCAGGAGAATTGAACCCAGGAGGTGGAAGTGGCAGTGAGCTGAGATCTCACCACTGCACTCCAGCCTGGGTGACAGAGCAAGACTCTGTATAAAAAAAAAAAAAAAAAAAAAAGAAGAAGCATTGTTAAGTCACATCATACACAGGAAACGGCATGAGTGCAAGTGTCCTGTGGAGAGATTTTCAGAGACTGACCTCTCTGGAACCCGGTTCCATCCATGCTCCATTCCTGAC